>VXCM01003853.1:2167-17486 GCA_014773175.1 Lucifuga dentata
GGGGGGGGGGGGGTGTCACTGGATTGTATGATCGAGGTCTCATATGGCCACACCATGTCTCTCTGTTCACCAGCTCTGGGTGTCTGGGTTCCGTCCTTGCCTGGGTGCTGTGTCTCTCCCTCAACAGCTTGGCGGGCCTTGCTCATGCGTGGGGCATGGATGTGTCGGCCCTTGACCTGCCATGCCAACCCTGGTGGTTGATCCCTATGGCGTTGTGGCCCGTGTGGTGTGGGGCTGGGGCTCCTGCTGTGGGCTGCTGCTGGCACCCTGTGCCTTGCCTCATGGGCCTGGGGGTGGGGGGCGTCTGGGGGTGTGCCTCAGGGTGTGGGCCTGACCTGCTCTTCCGGTGGTCTGCTCGTGCGCTCCAATGGTGCACATGGGTGTCCTTCCTGGCCCTTGGGTTCATCTGTTGTCCTGGTTGTCCTCGGTTCCCCTGGGCTCTGTGTCTTGGGTGTCTTTCCACCCAGCCTTGTGTCTTCTGTTGGGCTTGGAGAGGTCCCCGTACTATGGTAAGGTTCTGTGTTTAGGTCCTGGACCGACACACCAGCTACAATTGCTATCCAATCTTAAGCTGTGATCTGGGTCTCTGACGTTGCTGGAGCAGTGTTTGAGGCTGTCACCACCACTTAGTGCTGGGTGTTCTCAGGGGGATCAGGATTCTGGGGATCTGGATTTAGTGTATGAAACTTCACAAATTAAATAACCAGACTGGTTATTACTGTCACTACTGGTCTGTGTGTTTTTGTCTTTGTGTTGTTGTTCAGGTGTTTAGCCCTCCTTGATAAAAATTTTTTGTTAGTTTTAAATGTGATACGTTGGTCAAGGAGGGTCAGTGACAGACACACACTCACACACATTCACCTGCGCACTATATGTTATCTGTCTGATGCAAAATCAAACTGCATATATATACAAAATGATTTATGCCAATCGTGGCATTAACCACAACTATATACGCAGACAGATGGAAAAAAAGAAAAAGGAAGAGGGAGATGAGTGAAGTCCTCCACCAGCAGGAGAAAATGACTTTATTTTGTCTCTTTTTTTGGTTCCCAGCATTCTTACAATATATTTAACAAATTCTAACCAAGGTTAATATCTGTGTTGTTTGTGGCATTTGAGCTGGTTTTATTTCCAGATGGCAGTGGGTACGAGCAGGGTTTAAAAATGAGCACTGCGACGGGATGACGGGGAGTTAAAGGACCATACCACTCATTTTGCATGTCTGAGCCTAATATGTTAAATTTTCATACACGTAACGTTACTGACAATCATTTCCCAAAGCATACTACTGGAACGGTGAATTAAAAATGTTTTTCCTACCTTCCAGACCTCCATTGGTTTCAGTTCATTCTGCTATTAAAATCAACTTGTGATACTTGAAACGTTCTTGGGATAGGTAATCCATCATCACCAACAAGAAGTGTATTCAGGTGTTTTTTAGAAGTTATGTAATTTTAGCGTTTAAGCGCAATAAAAAGCGTGGAGTGAATGTATGCCTCCACCGGGGAATATAGTCCCAAAAGAAGACCTGCGTTTATGGAAAAATTTAAAGGACCGTGACTTCATAAGGCTGTGTAACTATTAGCAGGAGAAACATGGATTTTTAAGGTGGGTGTATCACTTGAATATTTGATTTTGAAAGATTAAGAGATTTTGCAAAATATCAGGAAAGCTGAAATACGGTTTTATCCTTTGGGAAATGATTGTCAGTAACGTAACGTGTATGAAAACTGAATATATTAGGCTCAAACATGCAAAATGCGTGGTATGTTCCTTTAAAGGAGAAAACACTGTTATGATTTGGAAAAGTTGCCTGTTGAGACAGTATAGGAAACTTAGAAATATTTTGGGCTTTATTGTCCTAATATTGATTGTATTTTTTAAATGTCCCTTGATTTTACAGCAAGTACACTACAAAATCGGTGAGTACTCATTTAAAGGAGCATTTTTTGCTGCAGATTTTGCATGTTTGAGCGTAAAACATACAACCCGTATGTTAAATTACTGCTGACCATTTTCCAAAACATGAAAACTGTGTATTAGTTATTTAGCCAAATCCTCCAGTTTTTGTAGAATGTAGAATGCACGGTCATTTTAATTTCCCTGGTAAAAGCCGTCTTCTCCTTGGACTATAGTCCCTGGTGGAGACATACGTTTCCTTCTGTTTTTCTGTGTTGTATCACTTAAATTTACTTCGATAAAAACTGTTATCAGACATCTTGTTCTCTGTGATGGATTACTTATCTCAAGCACATTTCAAGTCTCTACAAGTTGCTTTTTATGGCATACTGGAATGAACTGAAAGCAATGGCAGTCAGGAAGGTACACTGTAAAATGTGACAAGTTGATTTTACTTAAAAAAAAAAAAAAATCTAGGAAACCGACTGCCTTGAAAAATGTAAGTAAATATAACTATTAGTCTTAAGGAAAGTTTATTGGTGTTTATTACTCTGTGCAATACTTACTGATTGCTGCCACCATCCCTGCTACTGTTGTAAATATCGAAATACACACATCTATATCTATATATATAAATATACTTGATACACTTTTTTTGATATACTTTGATATACACTTTTGATATACTTGATATACACTTTGATAAGTATATTTATCTTTTCAGCTGTGTAAATATAATTTAAATAGATGTGTACAAAGTTGTTTTTACTCTTTTTTATACTTTATACTTATGCACTAAGGGAGAAGCACCTGTAATTTCATTATATGTTACATATAATGACAATAAAGCTATTCTATTCTATTCTGTTATGTTTAAGCTCAAGTAGACATAAAGTAAATGTAACTTAAGACTAATAGTTATATTTACTTACCTTTTTCAAGGCAATTGGTTTCCTAGATTTTTTTTNTTTTTTTTTTTTTTTTTTTTTTTTAAGTAAGATCAACTTTTCACATTTTACATTGTAGGAAAATAATTCTAATATTTACCGCTACAGTAGTATGTTTTGAAAAATTGGTTGACAGTAACATGACTTGTATACTGGTTGTATTTATTGGGCTCAAACATGCAAAATCACTGGTGTGCTCCTTTAAGAAAGAAAGAAAGAAAGCGGAAGTGAAAAAAGGAAAAAAAAAATACAAGAAACAAAGCTAGATTGAAAAAGGAAAGAAGGAAACAAAGAGGTAAAGAAACAAAGCTGTTGTCAAAGTTCCTGAAAAGTTCAAAGGTCATTTTGAAGATCTTTATTACTCTTGCGCGCACACACACACACACACACACACACACACACACACACACACACACACACATACACACACACCCACTCCCACTGTGATTGTTGTCTCATGTCAAACTGTCGCACTCTGTTTTCTGTGTGTGTGTGTGTGCGTGGTGCGTGCGTGTGTTTCATGCCTTCATCACGTGTGCGTCAGAGCCGTGTGGAACCCTCTGCTGATCTCTCTGCGGGCTGCTGGCAGGCCTCGGCGGTGCTTTTCNCCGTGTGGAACCCTCTGCTGATCTCTCTGCGGGCTGCTGGCAGGCCTCGGCGGTGCTTTTCCACAGCAGGGCTGGATGGCAGAGAGGAGCTGGCACCCAAACCTGCTAATAAAATGACCTCACCCACTTACACACACATTCATACGCACACATCCAGCTGGCGGCAGAGTTTCTGGATTTCCCCCTTAAGTAATTGTGTTTACCATGGGAGCTGCGTTGCTGGATGAAGTGATCTGGAGCATCGTCCTGGCAGCAGACGCGTAATCACAGCTTTCTTGGCTGATGAGAGACGTGCGTAGAGTGGCTCTCCACCGTGACGCCTGCAGCTTTTAACGCCGCTGAACCCGAGCCAGCGCGGCTGGACCACATCCCATCCTCCTCAGCTCTCATTGTGTTTGAGAGATTGCATCGAGTGGGCCAACACGGTGCATTTAACGGCAGGGCGGCGGGGCTGGAGGGGCTGATGACGACCACACAGAAAGAAAATGAAACAAGAGCACATACACACGCTTAAAAAGTGAGGACACACACACACATTAACATATAGACAGCATATTTTTCAGCCCGGTGGGACCTGTAAATTGAGTTGGTGTGTTTCTTGCTGTGACTGATAAACAGACCTCAAAGAAGTAATGTCTCTCACAGGAACACTAATAATCTGCAGAGCCTCAGGAACGACGCCAGAAATCCGTGTTATCTCAGCACAGACGTTTAAAATGACACTTCTTATACCACTTTTATTTTAAATGATTATATCTCATCAGCTCTGGCTGTGTAGCCCAGAGTGTGTTTTAACTAGTTTCATAACCTGTGCAAAATCACAGGCAGTTTCTCTCTTTTTTTTTTTTTAAATAAAAAAACAAATCATTTTCACAGAAAAAAGTGAACAAAAGAAAACAAAGGAAGAAGACATATGATACAAAAACAACAATGACATAACCATTATAAATATAAGTACCATATATACTCGACTATACGTTTTTTTGGCGTATACACGAGAAATTCAAATTTGATCCCAGAGAAGGAAATTTCCAGAAGTGGAAATACTACCATTACCACTACCCATGAAAATAGTTTAAATCATACCTTAGAATGAGATATTTCCTGACTAAACATCTTATCAGCACATTTTGCAGAGGCCAGTAAGCTCTGCTGTGATTGGTCAGTTACAGTAAGCAGCTGCTGAAATAAATATCATGTTTACCGGTACGTGGATTATTTTCAGAAAATCACAGGAATACTATGACAATACCCAGAAAAACAGGGAATTTGCTAAACTAATAAATTGATGGAACAACATCAGGGGGCCGGTTTATATATGAGATCAGCTTATACTAAAGTGTACATAGTAAACATTATCATGTGATGTATATATGTTGATTGAGTGGGCACAGTGGGCCCCAATTTTGCTCATTTTCGTCCCTCTTGACCAACAGCAGTTCTTTGCAGGAGTTGATAAGGTGTAAGATTCTGTATCTGATGATCTGCTAACGAAGAGGTCACATGCTCGTTTTAGTTCTACTTGACTTGAATGCAGCATTTAACAAAGTAGATGATCATATTCTGATCCACAGCCTGAGCTGGAATCTCTCAGCTGCTGTAAAATCATGCTGCTCACAGGAAAGTCTGCGGCTCCATAATGAGCTCGCTGTCTTGCTGTGAAAAGTTTGGTGTGCCACAAGCTCGATGCTGGGTCCCGTTTTACTTTCAGTGTGCTTCCCCTCGAAAATCATGGCGTCTCTTTCCATTTGCTGATGACAGTAATAAAATATTTGCCCTAAGAATCTGTCTGGACAGATACTACCAACACGGGACGACGAGACTAAAGACACAACTTATCATAGAGCTGCTGCGTTTGATCAGGCGCCTTATTTTAATGATTGTCTTGCTTTTGCTCTCAGTTTTTGCCACATAAAGAACTTTGTAACTTTTGTTTACAAAGGTGCATTATAAATATAATTGATTATATTAATAGAGTTGATTATATTACCATTATCTGGTGCCATTATAAAGGTCCAGGGTACAATAGGAAATTGGAAAATAAAGGCTTAATAAAGCAGAGTTTCAAAACGTAAGCTGCAGAAATGTGGAGGTGGCCTGTTGTCACGTTTTTGCAGCAATGTCATGTAAAAACGTGACCGTTACTTTCCAGCATACTGGTGCTGATTGTTATGAAACCACAAATTAACAGAAAAAGGTTGAGTTGTGTCACTTTTGGTGTCTTTGCGATGGCTGAAGGAGTGATTTCAGCGTGAGTTCAAACTCCGGCTGACTGCTAACTCCTTTTCCTGGAGAAAATCTGTTGATGGCCGAGATTTCCAGAAAACGGTGATTTGTCTAGAAGGAAAAGAGGAACAATGAGGCAACAAATCACAGACAGAGCTGAAAAACTCTGTCCCAGTGATCATGCAAACTGTGTTGCTGTTTTCAGTCCAGATGAGAACATCTGAACGCCCCNACGCCCCCCCACCCTTCCTGTTACAATTCATCAAAAGAAGACAAACTACAATAGAGTCTGATATCAACTCAGCAACTATAAAACTGCTGCTCAATCAGGGCCATCTTCCTGCTGTTTCCATGACTCTTAATGCAGACCAGAGCTTTCCTCTGATAGGATCTGAGAGGCTTCACAAATCTTTCCTGTAACAGCGTGTTGTCATGTAGATCTGATCTCACTCTTTCATACAAGCCTAACATCCTTCACATATCTGCATGTGCTAAGTGACCAGGCCGTCCAGATGAAATCAGATTTATCACCAATATGACACTGTAATCCCCAGTCAGGGTTGTGTGACTCAGTACACACTCACACACACTCACTAGTGGCCTTTTCAACTCAGATTCTCCCCTCATTGGATCAGATTATCTGTGTGTGACAGGATGTTTTCAGTCAGTTGAGGTGATAAAGTCACATGACAGTGAAAATACATGTTGGTTTGATGAAACACCACGGTGAAAGCGGATGAGGTCTGTGAGAGGTCAGTGCAGTGTGTGCGTGTGTGTGTGTGTGTGAGAGAGAGAGAGAGAGAGAGAGAGAGAGAGCCAGCTGAATCCTCCCCGCACACACACACACACACACACACACACACACACACAGAGAGAGAGAGAGCAGCAGTGCTTTCATCAGCTCACACTGCGATGTGTCATGCGTGCTGATAGAGAGCAGAGCTGCAGATATCTGCTGCAGGGAATCACGGATTACAGTCAAACATGCATATCTGCTGCGTATCTGCTGCATAGTTTCTGTATGAGCAGATGGGAATTAAACAGCAAAATTCAGACTTTGCAGACCTCTGCAGCGTTTTACTGCAGGATTTAAATCTGTTTCTCACGTTGGATCTAATCAGAGCTGATTCAGTGATGTTCATTCTGTACTGAAATACTCTAAATATTTGAGAACTTTGTTTTTTTTTCCCTTTAAGTCCTCTTCACATCTATAGCAGCTTCTCTGTTGTTTGTGTTACAGTCAGAACGGATTTGCTGTACTTATCAAAGGAATCCTTTGGGGAAATATATTTTTGTATTTGTGTACCTAGAGGCAGGTGAGAGGATGAATAATAGTTTAATCTGTGTCCAGCACAAAGCACTCCAAGCTTTCAAACACACATTTCTTAATAAATTAATGTGCTTTAAAAGAAAATATGACATACTATTGTGTATAATTGTAAACATGATGTATACTCTCATGTTGAATATAATTCACACAGAATGTCGGCTGTCTTTAACAGATATTATTTAATAATAATTTAAAAAGACAAAATCTAAAACCCAACGAGTGGCCCCCTACAGGCTGCGGTGTTCATGACAGCCATGATTTAAATGTTTTGACTTAGCAGTAGCGGAGCTAAAATCCAGCACCAGAGGCCATTGGATCATTACAATCAAAAGGTTTCAGCTTCTGTGGAGGATGATCATGTTCACAAAACTTCCTGCTTGATTTTGATATTTCCCCTGCAAAAGTGGATATGAGTCAAACAGTCTGGAAAGATGCCATCAGCCAAACTGACAGAAGTCCAGCCATTAGTTTTTAAAGACCAAACAGCTGGTCAAAGCAAAAGTTTGACCTTAAATAGCCAAATTAAAAGGTCACCACAATCATTAGGAGTCAATCTCAGTGCAGGTTAATCTATTACTTCCTGATTCTGCATCAGTTTTACATGAATTCAGCAGCAGTGGTGTCTTTGTGTGCTGCGGTATTTAGTCATTCACTCTGCAGACTGAGAGAAGCAGGACTTCCCAGAAACAACGACCACAAACTATCAATCAGGTGATTGCAAAACATCTAAATATCTAGATTTTTCTTTCCGTGCTTTTGAAGACCAAAAGTCGAGTCAAAACCAGTAAGTTTGAGGCTGAAGATCAGGAGTTCTGCTGCCTTGCTGCCAAACTGAAACTCAGCTTTGGGAATGGCTCGTCTTAAACCAGGCTAGGTCAATCAATTTAACAAAAACTACAAGGAGACAAAAGAAAAAAAAAANTAAAAAAAAAAAAACCTGAAGCAATGCTAGAAGGCAAATGGAAAATTGAACTCATGACTCATTTTAGCACACACACACACACATGCACATACACACGCACATACATACACACACACACACACACACACACACACACACACACANACACGCCACCCTCACTCTGACCATCAGCACAGCAGCCTCCGTGCTTTTATACCTGCCCCTAAAATAAGAGCTCCATGATTGGCCGAGCCGGAGTTCTCACTGAATCACACCCAGCCAATTAGAGAGTAGCACTTCCTGTTCTGCAAAAGATGTTTCCTGTTGATAGTTGAGTGGCGCTGTGTGTGTATATACAAGGATGTGAGGATGTGAGTGTGTGTGTGCATGTGTGTGTTGGCAGTGTTTTGCTGACCTGTGTACAGCTTGAGGAAGTGCTGACGGTGATAGCCGTGTCGCTGAGCCCGAGTGTGTGTGTGTGTGGACACACAATCAGGCCGAGCCGTGTGAGAATCCGTGTTTTGGTCGGAAAGTAAACAGAGTGGTGACGAGCGGAACACACGTGTTGTAGCACAACATACACTCTAGTAACCCTGAGGCTCCAGCAGCCCCCATCAAACAGGAGCTCAGACTCCAACATCTGACTTCAAAAAAACCCAACCTGAGCAGCAGGAAAGCAGCATATGACCAGATCCTGTGAGAACATCCTATAATAAAACAATCACTCATCAATACATCATTAATGTTGCTCGTTTAAGCTATTTTTAATGTAAGAAAGATCAATAAAACACAAGGATTCAGGTTTCCCATGATCTGTGAGTTTTACAGAGCAGCATCACGTCATCTAAATGACAAACTGGAATTAAACGGGCCTCAGTACACAATCATTTACAGAAAACATAATCAAACATTTACATATTATTATTATTATTATTATTATTATTATTATTATTATTATTATATAGTTAAATGTTTATGCCTGCNTATTATTATTATTATTATTATTATTATTATTATTATTATTATTATATAGTTAAATGTTTATGCCTGCACAAAGTTTTAAAAATAAGGGGGCTTGACCTCATGACCTTCTAAAATACTGGCTGCAGACCTGCTTGTTTTAACTCAAAGTAAGCTTGTTTAATACTTGACATAGCTGTGAGTCTGCACGAGTCCGCATGAGTCCACGAGTCTGCACGAGTCTGCATGGACAAAATGACATTGCAGAGACAGACGCGTCCTGTCCGTGCACATCCAGATTTTGTAACTCTGCACAGACGACTCAGAGTGAGGCTGACACGCCGCCTTACAGGCTGGGATAATAATGGTTAAATAAATAATAAAATGGCGTGATGAGAAGATGCACGGAGTATAAAAGCGCCAAGCATCTGCTCATCACGTCTCCATCAGTTCGTGCCTGTACAAAGGTCCATGTGGAAAGTCTAGTTCAGGCTTAAAGCAGCAAACACCTACAGCAGCACTGAGATGTAACGACAGGAAGTCACTTTCCTTTACAGAGGAAGGAGCCAGATTACTGCAGCTACATAACTAAGACGTGCAGAGCTTTACGTGGTTTCTAAAGGCACATGCGTGACCCAGAGCCAAGAAACAAAAGCAGTAACAGAGGCTTTTTTTTTTTTTTTTNTTTTTTTTTTTTTTTTTCTTTGTTGTTTCTCTTGGCACTGCTTAGTATTATGAGTAAATCCTGCTTCACCTAAACACCTTGTTTCTGACATATCAGCTGTATTTGGCCTTGCAAATGCCACCCAGCTTCACCAAACTCCACCAACTCCACCCAGCAGTTGATGAATCCTGTGAGAACACTGATGCTGCAGGAGGAGTTCAACTAAATCCTTCCTGAAGCGTGAAAAGGTCTGAAGTTCCTGAGCTCCAGAAAAGATTCCTGGTTCCTGAAAAAGTTGCTGCAGTGTGAAAGCGGCTGTACACACACACACACACACACACACACACACACACACACACTCCTGCTTTCCATTACAATTATGACATTACATTATGTTTATCAGTTATCACTCCATCTGCTACATACACACACAGTACATAATGTGCACGTAAACACACTCTGCTACCTGTTTCTCTGTCTTTTGTTTGAATCAATTTATGTGCATGTGTGTGATTTCCTGTTCACACGTTTGTGTGATCTTGTGTGTACATGTCTGTAACACGCTTGCTGAATTCAGGAAAGTGTGTTCCTCATCCTTGAACAAACAGTGCATCCGTGCAGGAAGAGCGGCATTACGTAACGTGCTGATTTACTGAGGCCACAGCAACAACACTTTACCCTTCCTGTTAGTTTGACAAATAGTCTTTCTAAATCAAATGTTCACCCACCTTCAAACTCAGTGTTTCACCAGCTAACACTACATACTACTGTAGGACACACAGTCGTTTTAAGTTCTGGTGAAACGTCTTTATTTCCTGGCTGAGGATTGTTCTGTGTTGAATCTATGTTGAAGCGCTAAAATTCCTTTACTTTAATTAAAAAAATAAAATGTTATACATATGATTCCTTCAAGTATATTAGGGAATGGGATGGTTGTTGTAATGTCTGTGACGTGATATGTGCCCTTAATTGTACATTTAATTAGTTTAATTAGTTTTAATTGTATATAACCCAGCCATTGAGGATGCACAAGTCAGTGCGTCCTTAGTGCGATCCCAAGTCTGGATAAACGGGAAGGGTTGCATCAGGAAGGGCATCTGGCATAAAACCTGTGCCAAATCAATATGCGGATCACAATTCAGATTTCTGTATGGGTCGGTCGAGGCTTGGCTGCCTGTACTGTTGGTCGGCGGGTTGCCGGTGGAAACTGTGCTGCTAGATGGGGGCAGACGATTGGCTGTGGCGACCACTAACAGGAGCGGCCGGAAGAAAAAGAAGCAGAGTTTTAATGGTGCATGTTTGTGTCCGATCACAGTGTGATTTCCTCTGACTGCTGCTCAGTTTACGTGGCAGATTTATTTATTCTTAGTGTTTGCTGTACGTGTGATGATGTGTTAATGAGATGCAAATACATTTCTTTCCTTGCTTTCTGATAAAATGCATCATTTTAGAGTTTGTGGTTTGTAATAGAAAGATCTCTGATTTGGTGGAAAGTCTTGGCTCCCTTTAACAGTTTTACTTAAAGGACCATACCGGCCATTTTGCACGTTCAAGCTTAATATATTCAATTTTCATACATGTATTTAACTTCCTCACTGTTTTTTTTTTTTTATTTATTAAGATCTGTGCTGTAATTAATTATTTTGCCATGTCATTATCTTTATGTATCTAATGTTTGGATAATTTAATGATGTCCTTTACTTTTCAGAGTAACTAAATGCTTTTATCCAAGATCATGTACAGTGACTTGCATTTATATTAATTAAAATTGAAAGTCAATGAAATGAGGAGATGAAGTGGATATCATGTTCATCCTTTCATGTGCTAGAAGAAGGTTCATAATTAGACGAGTTATAAAAATCAAGAGAAATGTTGTAAAAAGCGCTTCTCTCAACAGAAGCAGANCATAATTAGACGAGTTATAAAAATCAAGAGAAATGTTGTAAAAAGCGCTTCTCTCAACAGAAGCAGAACCAATTTATTTTTATATAGTGCATAATTTAAAACTGTGATTTTTCTATTTTGTCTCTTTAAAGGACCATACCACCCATTTTGTATGTTTGAGCCCTAATATATTCAATTTTCATACACATAACATTACTGACAATCATTTCCNAAAATCAACTTGTTGATACTTGAAACGTTCTTGGGATAGGTAATCCATCATCACCAACAAGACATTAAACAAGACAAAGTCGATCTTCACTACAGCCCACAATATAGAAGTGTTGAATTAGCAGTAGTTTGGCTAAAATGAAGCATGAGAGGCCATAAGCTCATTACAGTAAAAATGGTTCAACCTCTGGGAATGATGCTCGTGTTAAATATTTTTTATGCAAAAGTGGATGCTTATGTGCTAGTGGTGCTGCTGGAAAGGTCAGAGGATCATGAATCTGTCACAGTTCTGCATGCCTGGTCCTCAGCTACTCACCTGCCATTTCTGCCTGCCTGGTCTTCAGCTCCTCACCTCAGTTCATCAGCCTGATTCATTTCAGGTTTGGACGCTGTCACCAATTAGCACCAATCAGGCATGGATTTAAGCCCCAGTCTCACACTCAGCCTTTGCCAGATTGTTCTTAGCTATCCTCGATGCAAGACTTTCCAGCGTTTATTTGTGGACTGACATTCTGTTACCGACTCGGCCTGTCTTGGACTATCCTGCTTGTCGTTTCCCTGGAAATCACCTCTGCCTTCTGTCCCCGACTCCGATTCCAGTCCCTGCGCCTGGGTTCCCCGTCTGTCAGTCTCTATGTAGGCGCTTTGTCCTGCCTGTCGTTCTGCTTGCTTCTGTGTTGGACCGAGAATGCTATTAAAGAACTTAACTTGTTAGAGTTGTACTGTGTGCTGCATTTGGGTCCAAACCCCACCCGTCACAGAATCATTAGGATTCACTTCTGCGCACCGTGAATATCCACAGCCTCATAGATCAAACTGTCCATCAAAGCAAAAAATTAACTCAAGTAGTCCAACATGAAAAGTCCTATGTTGCCAAAATCATTAGGACTCATCCTCAGAGGACCATATTGGTAAAAAAAATTTATAACAATATTGCTTTGGAGCAAAGTGACATAACCATCCCTATTGGCTGTAAATTATTCAGCCAGAACACAGAACGACTTCAGCACATTCATAATACATAACGCCTTATAACAGCCTCTCCAGAGCTCATGACGGAGGAACACGTGTGTAATGTAAACATGATGTTTCCACTGACGCCTTTTTTTCAAGACGCATATAAACACTATGCATGTACACATTAGTGACTCCATACGTGACCTTAACATCAGAACGCTCCACATGTGGATGTGACCACGTAAACAAAAGCTGGGAGAGAGAGAGTTAGAGTTCTCCTGAGGACGCTGACCATGCTGTTTGCTCATACAATAATCATACACACTTGGGGTGTCACGATACACCAGTATTGATGATAACTGTGATATTTAAAAAATGAAATATTGATATCATGTTAATAATACACATATGATAATATTGTGTAAATAATCCAGCACCTCTTAAATCATTTCCATTTCTTTNCCCCACACACACACACACACACACACACACATACAATGACATGATGCCGTGATGCAGTAACTAGCTAGCTAGCTAGCTACTAGCACAGTGTGTAGCTACTACTGCTGCACTAAATCATGATGGAGGAGCTGACAGACTTAGTGAGACGCTCTGCGCTAACCTGAAAAAAGTTAGCTGCCAATGTGGAGTTTTTAGGATTCGGTAACAAAGACAGGAAGTTGGTAGACACCCCAGTCTGCAGGAAATGCTGATCAACAGGAACCGCTAAAGGGGACGATACCACCAACCTGTTCACCACCTTCACCTCCATCATCCTGCAGATTACACCACGGTAGAGACAGGAAGTAGCAGTTAGCTTGCTAGCCCTGAAACAGGAAATGCTCCATGAAGGTCTTAGTTGTGTTGTTAAAGCTAAGTCATCATAGCGTTGGACTTGACAGGATTTTCTCTCTGCTGGTTATTGGTTAGGCAGCACCAAAGAAGCAGTGAGAGCCACAGGTCAGATAACACTATCTGAGTCGGTGGAGTCGTCAGCATCTCCATCCCTGCTGCTCACAAGTGATTTGTTATAGTTGACATATTGATGGCAGATGTTAGGCCATGTGGCTCTTATCAGTTGTTTATCAGTTCAGCAAAGTTAAAGATGATAGCATTATTATTATAATTTTTTTTCAAATTTTCTATAAATATCGCGATAATACAGTTATTGCGATATCTTTTGGCCACGATAATCATGGAGTGAAAATCTGATATTGTGACAGCCCTAATTAAGCTTTTAGAAAAGCCAACAGAAAGTTGTTTTATTAAGTTAATTATAGCTACTGTACATGTTTTCTTTATGTCCAAACAGTTAAAGATGCATTATACAACATATGTACACGACTGCTCCAAAGGGTGGAATCACTAGTGATTTTCACATAGAATCAATGTTTCCAGTCATGTAAACTAGTTTAGTTTCATATGTATGTATAAAATGATTCTACTGTCTGTTAGTGTTATGAACCTACATATTAGCCTCATAAAGCGATACACCCTTGGTGCTTGGGTTAATATTTTCACTATGTTTCCTCCCAGTTACTCCAAGAAACCCACGGAATCTTTGTTTAGAAGGTCCACCATGTTTATTCAGAAATGGAATACAAATTTTTGTTTTTCTTTTCCCAAACTAAACACAGATTTTTACATGAGGTCTTTAAATTTAACTAGCAGCAAAAGTCAGTACAGCGTGAACACGTATCGTTAGGAAACTTCAGTGTTTTGAATGAACACCACTGTTTTTAATGCAGCTTTTACTCTGCGAGGCGTTGACTTCACCAGCGTAGCACAAGTATGACCTCCAGGATGACCTCTCAGAGTTCCTGATGTTGGAAACTCTGCCTTCCTAAGCCTTGTGTTTAAGAACGCCCCAAAGATGTTCAGCAGCATTCAGGTCAGGTGACATGCTCGGCCATTCCATGATTTTGACTTTGACCTTCTGCTTTTGTAGGAAGGACATGGTTGTCTTTGTGTTGGGGTCGTTATCCCATTGGAATATGGCTTGGCCACAGTGCTGGACGATACAAACGATGTAAAGTCGCATTGCGATATAGAAAAATCTAAGATATAAAAATGAGGCTGTCAGTATAAAATCGATATAAAATAGTGTTTGAATACAGAAAGCTAATGACGGCTCAAACAGCCAATAGCGTGTCAGAACTGCAATAAACTAGCCAATCGGGTGCACAAAAAAAAAAAAAAAAAAAAATCTAACGATGACTAAGAAAGGAAAGCAGCGCTGACGAAGCACTGCTGCTTCACGGGTCACGCAGGCTACTTCAAACCCGTCCCCCGGGACACGCAGCAACGCCCTCGGAGACGTCCACACCAACAAACCTGTCCGTGTACGTAACAGCCAATTGATTTTCCTTTTGGAATGGAAAAACGGAAAAGGACGTTTTTCGTTTTGTCATAGAAAATTGGAAAATGGAAAATGAGTCATCTGATTCGCTAGACATATTTTCATTGTCCAATGAACAAAGGTGACGTCATCTGCCAAAAATCTGAAAGAAGAAGAAGAAGAGGAACTGCCAACACAGATATGCAGATACTGATGGACGGATGGATGAAAAGGTGATGCTAAAAGATGGAGATATGTCAGTGGACAAAATAAGCCGGATATTTCGGGTGCTCAAATTTATCTAATTTTTCTTCTTTTTTTTTTTTTTTTTTTTTTTTTTTTTTTTTTTTTTTTTTTTTTTTTTTTTTTTT
>VXCM01003853.1:17991-59875 GCA_014773175.1 Lucifuga dentata
GCACATGAGCACAGCCCACCAAACCGACGAGGGCGAGACCCAGCATCCAGGCAAGGGGCGGAACCCAGACACCTGAAGCCAGACACACATACAGCAGACCCCCCGGCTTAGACTCCCCCACACAGCCAGCAGGACCCAACAACCCCCCCCAGACCCCAATCCACCCCATCCACACCCAGACCTCCCACGCTCCCAGGCCCAAGGCGAGGAGGCCACGCAACTGAGAGTGGAACAGCACCACCCGCGCCACCCAAGCCCATCAGCAAGCCACACCCCAGGGACATCCCTAGAGCCCCATAGAGATGTCCGGCATCACACCAGTCCATGGCGTCCCGGACACCCCAAAGGCACCAAGGATGGGCCACGAGGCCATAGGGAGACAGGACGCAGGGACCCCAACCTACATCCACTATCCCCCAGCGCCCACAACCACTTAGGACCCACATGCCACGCTGACCCTATACAAGTGATTACCCACCCTTCTCCCTAACACTTTTTTTTTTTTTCCCCTCCCCTTCTTGTGTGCCCCACCTAGGTGTACAAAGCTAAAGTGTATTGCATTAAAATTGCAGGGCAGGAGCGGTAGATGAAATTTATCTTATTTTTGTCTCGATTTTGTCTGATTGTATCTTGGTTTATGTACTCACAGTGCAACACTCCTGCTAGCACAGCATCTATTAGCTAGCTTAAAACTTAGCTTAAAAACGGCTCTTTTTTCATTTTACAATTTCCTATTTCAAAACAAAAATAGAAAAATGGCTCTTTTTTCGTTTTCCGTAATTCACGAAAATCAATTGGCCGTTATGTACACGGAACCACAGACCCAATCTACCATACAGTCTGTTTTTTTTTTTTTTNTTTTTTTTTTTTTGCTGTGGAACCGTACGAACAAAAAAACGAAAAGACGCGTGCTGTAGCTTTCTTTATTGGAAAAGATATGCCAGTACAGACTGTTGAAAAAGGGATTTTTCTATTCATTTTCAGTTGGTTATTTTTTGTTTTATGTTCAGAACATACATAAATTGTTAAAATAAAGTGACTTGAAATGCAGCAGAATCTTTGCCATATCGCGATATATATTATAATCAATACATTAAAAAAAAATATTGTGATAAAATAAAAATTCATATTGTCCAGCCCTATTTGGTGATCCTGCTTTATAAAGGAAGGAATCTTTTTTTTTTTTTTTTTTTTTTTTTTCAAAATCTCACCCTACACAGCAGAGTCCATGGTTCCTTTAGCAGCAGCTCATACAATCCATGAGGCTTCACCCCCCATGGTTGGGAGTATGCACTTTGCATTGCACTTCACCTCTGCACAAACTGTGCACCATCTGAACCAAACAAACTGATTTTCATTTCATTGGACCAAAGAATATGTTGCCAGCAGTTGAAAGATTTGGTTTCCTGTAAACGGCTTGTTTGTGAGCTGGCTTCAGCAAAGGTTTGCGTGTTGGCCGACATGCGTGAGGTTTCTCTTATGAAGCATACGGGGTTCAGTCTGAGCAGCACGGAGACGCCTGCAGTGTAGAACCTCTTCAGCCGTACATGCTGCATTGCTCGTCTGTCCTGAAGAGCAAGCATGCGAACATGGCGAACTGCACGGTCAGCCATCTTCTTTGGCCTTCCGCAGCGATTTAAGTTCTGAATTGTACCTTTGTGCTTGGATCTCTGTGTTGCTGCTGATTTTCCATGCAGAACAATCTGTTTATATGCTTTCCCGTCTTTGTGAAGGGCTGCGATAGTTTCTTTAAGATCGTTGGACGGTTCTTTTCCATGTGGTGCTATTCTGATAATCTGTGCAAATGAACGTATTTTTCTGGTCTTTTAAAGCCTTCATACAAGGTGAAGGTGTTTTAACAACGCCCTGCACCCTGACATCTGAGAATAATGTGTCGTAATAGCTGCTTCTCCAAAGTAGGCAGACTGGCAACCAGAGATGATGAAGGGTGTATTCACTTTTGCTGCTAGTTAAATTTAAAGACCTCATGTAAAAAATCCATGCTTTGTTTGAAAAAAAAAAAAAACCCCAAAAACTTTGTATTCCATTTCTGAATAAAGATGGAGGGCCTTGTTCTAAAAAAATTCCTTGGGTTTATTGGAGTAACAGGGAGTAAACTGTAGTGAAAAATATTAACCAAAGCACCAAGTACTCACTTTGAAATAATTAGCAAGAACCTGTTAAAAAATGAAGACATTTTATTTAAATTGTCCAGAATGATGACATGAGTTGTAGATGATTCCAGATTCATGTAAAGAAGCTGTATGTGGCTCAGAGATTATTAGGAAATTCTAGATTATTCCCTGATGCTCTACAAACCGATGCTGAATATTTACAAAGCAGAGATTAAATCTCACTAAAATACTGTTACTTGTCATTTAAAAACTTTGAAATACTAAATAAAACAGCTGCAAATACATTTTAGTGTTTCATATAATTAAAAAAAACACCGTTATTGAATAAAATAGCAGGAACTACTGAAATGACAGATGATTCTACATGTTTGAGTGGTAGATTATATTTGGCNATAAAATAGCAGGAACTACTGAAATGACAGATGATTCTACATGTTTGAGTGGTAGATTATATTTGGTAAAATCAATTTTATTGAATTTGAATGTGTGTGTGTGGGTTATTTTTAACACTTTAATTGGCTCTGTCCTATTTTAACTAGATCAGATGTTGCTGGAAAATGATGCATAAGTGTTTTAATGATGACTAGCAACAAGAACAGAGGATTTTCTCCATTATGCGCTGGATAAAGTNTTGCTGGAAAATGATGCATAAGTGTTTTAATGATGACTAGCAACAAGAACAGAGGATTTTCTCCATTATGCGCTGGATAAAGTCGTGAGGTGAGTCTCTGGTTTTCTCCCAGAAAAATATGTTTTTACAAAACCTGAAGCAGAGTGGATTAGTTAAAAGAAGTTTATTAGCACGTTTAATGTAATGTTAAAAAACAGTGGAACTCATAAAAGCTCGCAAAGGTTTCAACAAGAATGTTGAATGCGTGTTTGTGCAGCTGTTTTGCCTTTGGTGGAAATTAATGCAGTGAGTCATAACTTTAAGTGGAGCAAACTGTTGCATACTTGTGTATTTTCAGCCAGATAAGCAGGCGGTGATAAGCTGATTAAACATATAGTAAACATATAGCCAACATATAACACGCTATGTGGATTCTCTTTGAGGTGCTGATAATAGACCAAAATGTACCGGACATATATTTTCTATATTTATCAAAGCCATGCTGAATATTAGGTAGTAAAAAATTTGCTGACATGAGATAGCTTTGATTACTAAAGGAGAGTGACTGTGCATATATATTATCAACTATAGACGTGTGTTCGCTTTCACAAATATAGGTGAGCGATAAAACCGGACATTCACAGTTTTTATTTCATCGTACTGACTGATAATACAGTGAGTCATATTTGTTCAGCAACATGGAACCATGCTGATGTAGTCTTCTTATCAGGCGACTCCAATGCACTAATGCACAAATTTGAAAGTTAGTAAATCAACATGGATTTTTAGTCTTGTTTTGTAATCGTTGTGTGTTGTGTGTACAGTATGTGTTTGTGCAGTTGTTAAACATCTGAAGAGAAAGCCTATGAGGAAATATCTGTTTAACAAAGGAAAGTATTAGCATTAGCTTATCTCAGTCATCAGTCGTACAATGCAGCAAGTTTTACGAAAAGAATCACCACACGGAGGTTACAGGTGTTTTTGATGTTTTCGCCTGTTTTTCACACTCGGTGCAAAAACAAAAAAAAGTGTGAGGAAGTGAATATAGATCGATTTGATTTGTAGTTTGATCTAGAACCAGAAGGGCTCGGTACTCGTGGTCAATATTAAATAAACTACACTGCTGTCATTAACATTATCGACGTGTCTTCATCTCTGCATCATGTGAGGCAGCATGCTGTTTTTCCACACGTCTGCTTTCATTCAAATTCTAGTTCTGCTGGCATACTTTTGTTTGGTATGTGGCCCAAATGAAGAATAGGAATGTATGAATTCTGTCGTCGTTCCATGATTTAATTGCCACCCGACATGCTACATATCTTCTTGATTTGATTTTCTGTCTCCTGCACCAATGTTTTTGTGGACAGAGCGAGCTTTTCACAGAATACACAAATCTGGTTAATTAATGCAGAAATATGGTTAATAAATGCAGAAATCTGGTTAATTAAAGCAGAACACTGGTTAATTAATGCAGAAATATGGTTAAAGCAGAACACTGGTTAATTAATGCAGAAATCTGGTTAATTAATGCAGAAATATGGTTAATTAAAGCAGAACACTGGTTAATGCAGAAATCTGGTTAATTAATGCAGAAATCTGGTTAATAAATGCAGAAATATGGTTAATTAAAGCAGAAAACTGGTTAATAAATGCAGAAATCTGGTTAATTAATGCAGAAATCTGGTTAATGCAGAAATCTCGTTAATTGATGCAGAAATATGGTTAATAAATGCAGAAAACTGGTTAATAAATGCAGAACACTGGTTAATAAATGCAGAAATATGGTTAATTAAAGCAGAACACTGGTTAATTAATGCAGAAATCTGGTTAATGCAGAAATCTCGTTAATTGATGCAGAAATATGGTTAATAAATGCAGAAAACTGGTTAATAAATGCAGAAATCTGATTAATTAATGCAGCAATTTGGTTAATGCAGAAATTTGGTTAACAAATGCAGAAATCTGATTAATTAATGTAATAATTTGGTTAAGTAATGCATTAATGTGGTTAATTAATGCAGAAATCTGGTTAATTAAAGCAGAAAATTGGTTAATAAATGCAGACATTTGGTTAATAAATTCAGAAATCTGGTTATTTAATGCAGAAATCCAAGTAGGTTCAATAAACCCAAACCCTGTGGGTTCATTGGGTTTTTGTTGCCAGTCTGTAGGTAATTAAAGATATATAATCTCAAAATATGACAATATATGAACAGTGTATTAAAGCAATTAATAACTGTAGTAACAAACTAGTCAACATCTTTAGTTTTACTAGAGTTCAGCAGCTATGAATTACAAAAATAAACCAGAAATGTTGGAGCTGTTTCAACATCAAGTAGAAAAACTTTTTCATAAAACGTTACAACTACTTCTCTCTCTTTCTCTCTCCCTCTCTCTCTCTCTCTCTCTCTCTCACACACACACACACACACACACACACACACACACACATACAGAGGTCAGCGTGAACTCTTCTTGGCCTCCTGTGGTTGTCAGTGCACTTGTCCTCAATTCCAAAACAAAAAAACTTCAGACACACACACACACACACACACACACACACACACACACACACACACACACACACACACNACACACACACACAAGCCTGTATGAGACAGTCTCCAGCTGTAAAACGTGTGTGTAACGTGCTGATGGAGGTCACACTGATAACGTTAGTAACAGATATGAGTCAGCAGATGTTATTATCTTTGGTGTAAACGTTAATCTGTGACATAAATGCAGCTTGAGGCAAACACAGCAGGAACCTTTGTCACTCCACACCTATGTAACTTCATGCCAGACTGACTGTAAGGTGCTGCTTTCATATAAAACACTACATGATCAGTTTTACTCCTCCAAGTTAGCTCATATCCCAAAACCAAGGTAAAAATCTCAGGAAATAGATCATACTGTGCTCCTTTTCTCTGAGGAAAAAAGTCTCGGCTACTGACACAGAAGCCGACTTTACGATCTTCAAATCCAGACTCAAAACTTATTCCCACTATGGCAGGAGTGCGTATAACCCCGATTCTGTTGCGGTTCAACAGTCTCCATAGTTTAGGAAGATAACAAGGTAGTTTAAGTTTGCTTGTTTTTGTTAACCTTATTTTTTCTAATGAATCATAACTTTGGTACAATTCGTACATTGACAGATTTATTAGCAGGTAGAACACACAGGTGAGGCCTAAACACCTGCACCAAGGTCCTGCTGAGGAAGTTATCTGTGTCCACTCTGTGTGTGAACATTACCTGAACTAGTTCTGAACCAGCTACAACAAGGCTGTATTGATCTATTGATTGATCTAGAAGCAGAGGGATATGTGTGCATTGTTAGTATCTATCTTTAGGAAATTAGTTTCATAGGTTTTCACTGACTCAGTAAGTCAGAGGCTGAAGCGGGCCGGAGGCGCACAAAGCCATCGCGGTGATATTAAGGGTATTATAGTTAACAAAAACTAAAGTTAAAACTAGAACCGGCCCATCTATCAACTCTCAATGAGCCCAACACTGTGTTAATCCATTGTTGTCATGGAGATGACAGGACACTGAATGTGATTGGACCAAACCAAAGAGCAGAACGTGTGAGAATGAATCCTGAAGCCAAGTCGGACACTGGCAGCGCTGATTACTGCAGAGAAAGCGGAGAATTTTGACTCGTAAATGTGTGTGATGCATTTGCGTCGCGTCGGAGCGATGTGCCGCAGATAACAGGCCTACAAATATGCGACCAAGTCTGACTAAAAGTATATTTTTTCTACATAAATATACTCAAGTATGAGTTAAAAGTATCCTGCAATAAAACTACTCAGTAAAGTNTTTTTCTACATAAATATACTCAAGTATGAGTTAAAAGTATCCTGCAATAAAACTACTCAGTAAAGTTCAATTTTGTGAATAAAATTACTTAAGTAAATGTAACAAAGTAAATGGAACGCGTTACTACACCTCTGCAACTAATAATAATAATAATTTATTTCTCGTAAGGACCCCGCTTGGGGCAAGTGAGAAAACCAACACACACAAAACTGATGTTTTTGTACAGAGACTGTTGTTAAATATTTCAGTTTTCCAGCTTTGCCTCAATATATCAGATATTCTCATTTCAACTGCTGCTTTAATATACTTGTCGTTCACTACACCCGTACATCCCCACAAATAAGGAAACCCTGTATCATCAAATATTTGCTTTAACTTCTCGATCCACTGTGGTTTAAGCACTTCCTTATCATATAGTGTTTTCAGTAACATAAACAAAAGGCAAGATAATTTATTTCTTCTACCATTTAATAATCTGCACCAGAAACCAATCATCCTGCATCCAACTTTTTTTTTTTTTTTCAATTTAAATCTACCAACTTCTCCATATACGGCACAATTTGCAGCATTTTTATTTAACTGAAGTATCTTTTTTAGAAACTTGATGCGAAAAGCCTCAATAAAAGAAATATCATAACCCCACACCTCTGACCCATACAACAGAATTGGTAAAACCATTTGATCAAACAGCTGCAGCTGTGTTTTAATAGATAATACCAATTTTCTTGCTTTAGTCAGCATACTGTAAAGTGCATTCCTAGCTTGGTCCACTTGCTTCTTAATTTAAATCAATTATTATAACTAAATGTTACACCAAGATAAACACAATCCTCCACTACCTCCAACACAGTATTGCCAAACTTAAGATCACAATATTTCCTAACTTTACCTCTTGAAAAAATGATTATTTTACTTTTGTCTGGATTCACAGTTAACTTCCAGTCACTACAGTATCTTTCTACTGCGTTTAAAGCTTTCTGAAGCTCTGCTTCTGATTCTGCTACGACTGCTGTATCGTCTGCATACAAAAGAACAAAAAGTCTTGAAAAAGCCTTTATATAATCATCACTCAATTCTGTCCTTATATTTTCAGCTAGGGATGATAATCCATTATAGACAGAGAATTTGCTGCACATTCTCACGGCTGCTCTAGAGTTTGCGGCACGGCACACACATTCTCACATCACGTTCATTTTTATACATCTCGCGTGTGCGTGAAAACCAGCGTATGCAACCTTTTAGTACATGCACACCGTTTATACATGAGGCCCTAGGTGACTATAAGGTTTGGTTGAAAAGAGAGTCCTGTTTATCTTCTAATATATACATATTTTTGATTGATGTTTCAGTGTTGACTGTGGTTTTTCTTCATTTAAAATGTAACTATTTTGTAAGTAAGTCTAAGCTATAATGGTGGCTCCTATTTAGTCCTATCAGTTACTAGGAAAAAAACTGGCCATTCATTTTTCGATAAACAGTAATGTCAAATTGGAATCACCATGGCGACTTGAGACTTGACTTAGACTCTAATTTCGTGACTTGTGAACATCTCGGGCACGTGGTTGTACATGGGTAATGTCTTCTAATGGAGAACCTTGGTTGTTGTTGTCTTAAGTCAGATTCAGCATTCTGGAGTCATGCTGCTTGGTGTCTGGTCTAAATGAAGACTGATTGAGAATGCGTCATGTCTGTCGTTCAGTGTTACATCGCTGCTCTGACATACACTAACTTCTTCTTGTTTGGATTTTTTCTCACATTTCTCAACTGTAACTAAAGTGAGCCTTCTCACATGCATTGCTTGATAGATTTTGGTTGTAGTTCTTCGGTGTGAAACCATGCAACAAAAATAACAACTCAGATATGGACCAGAGACATGGACTGAAATGGCTCTTTATGAAGGTCATTCTCGCCTTGGATCCTGCTAGTCATCACCCTGTCTTCTGTTGTGACACCCTCCTCTCCTCAGCGTGTCAGGCTGCTGAGGTTTGTCCTGCAGGTTTTCTGTCTGAAGCCTCGTCCTGACTGTCCCAGTTATCTTACATTCTGCTATAAAAAAGTCACTCCTCTTCTCATCACCTTGATGACCTGTTTCACAGTCGACATATGCAGGTCCCACATTGACATTTTTCCATTACAGTCCACATTGTTTGTAATTGTCTGCTTTTCCACCCATCTCCCACTTTTTTTTTTTTTAAATGCTCATATTTTTTAAGGGAAATTTTCCTTCTCTTCCTGTGGAGGCTGGGCTATAGAGTCCTTTGACAGATTTTAATACTGGGAAATACAATTTTGACTTCAATTGCTGTAAATGGCCATGCTATTAAGAGTTAAAATACATGTTCTTGGTGGAAACCACCACTTCATGTTGAGGAGTTATTTTCCTCTTCCTCGTTCTGTTATTCTTGTATTTCAGGACACTTCATCATGTAAAGTCTTATTAAATTTCAAGCACAAAGAGAAATCAAGAGGTTAGCTAAGCCCAGATTATTTGAGAGAACTCTGAAGTATCTGGGTAAATAACATAATAATAATACTAATAATAGCTGAAAATAGAGTCTGAGCATGTGAGTGCAGCAGCTTCAGGCTGCAGTGCAGAGCTCTGGTCTGCTCAGCCCGCCTGTAAAACGTTTGTTGGCCTGGCATGAAGGTAATTGCAACCTGTGTTTCACCTTGCCATTTTCCAAATAGCGTTCCCATAAAAATCTGCTGTTAAACACATACCACACCATCAAACTCACCCTTTTCCCTGCTGGGTATTTGTGACTGACGCACTCTGCTTTGCCTTTGTGCTGCAGATCTGCTCTCTCACAAAACTCTTTCAGAAATACACCCTGCTTAATAAGCCTGCACAAACACGGGTTTCACGTTTCAGCCAGCATTTATGTTTTTATTCAGCAAACAAACTTTCCCATTAAAATAAGCCAACGTTGTGCTGAAAGCATTTCAGCAAGTGCGGAAAATACACATTTATCTTTTAAAGTGAAAGTATAATCGGCCTTAATGAATCAAAAATGCAGAAATTCTGTGAGACTGAGTTTTATATCAGTCAGTTCATTTCCACCTCGGATGTGGAAAGTAACTAGAGTATGCTATTTTATGTACTCAAGTACAGTTTGAGGTACTTTACTTGAGGATTTGCATTGCAGAAGAGACCTTCAACTTGTACTACATGTCGGAGGGAAACATCATACTTTTTACGCTAACATTTATCTACTTTACAGGTTTCTTTCTTTCTTTGTCCAACATGTAAGAACATGTGAGAATTATCAACTGCAGAGGTAGAAAATGTCATAAATGAGCAAACACTCAAAACCTTGTAATAACCCTGAAGCTGCTTGGTGATTCAGGTTTCGATGTGTTTGGTGTCAGTGTCAGGGTGAATAGAATCGTGGCTGCAAAGGTGCAGGATGTTCAGCTTCCTTCAGCAAATACAAGCTAACAAAAGAAAATCTTGGCAGGTCAAGGAGGAACTCCACATCACATCACTTTAAAACTGAAAGCATTAACATACAAGCATTGTTCCCTTTTTTACCTGCCAGTTGATGAAGAATTCAGATGTTTTACTTTCATTATGCAAAAAACCCTCAAATACACACCTAAGAGACACACACCTACACGCCTAAGTCCTGCATTTACAATTTCACATCAGGAGGGGTTCACAAAAATTTTGCCATATCATGATTCAAAAGTTAAAGTACTCATTGTGAAGAAATGTAGAATTTAGTTTCCCTGTCATGTGAAACTTTTCTCCAGTTTGGGGATGAATGAAAGGAGTAAACAGATAGAAAAGAGGGAAGGACAGAAGGAAAGAAGGGAGAAGGGGAAGGAGGTGTGCTGGTGTCCCGTTGGTGACAGACTACTTCCTGTCAGCTCATTGTTCCCACAGGGACAAAACTGGGGCAGTAATACAGTCTGTAGAAATCTGATCAAACACACACACACAGAGGAGTTTAGTGTGACGTTGTGTCATTGTTGGTGGATATAGCAGTGAGCTAAAGCCTCAGTAATGCTGCAGTTAAACAGGCAGGTTATAATAGCAACTTCCTCCATCTGAATCAGCCCCCCNCCCCCCCCGTCTTATTGTACGTGGCCTTTTGTTGTCTTGCCGTTCATTCAGGAATCTGTGTGCGTGTTTGTTAAAAGAAGCTGAGGTCATATCTGCTGTACCAGTCATCCCCAAAATCCAGACTCTGTCTGGATCTGGACCGAACCACAGCTGTCTCCAGACTGTGAGCAAATTGTACTTTTCATATGTTTTATTTGTATTATCTGTCAGACATCGCTGCAACAGAATGAGTCAAAATTTCTCCACAGTGAAGAAAGAGAAACTGAATGTCCGCCTGCTCTGGGTTGGCATGGCGTTTGTCTTATTGAAACTTTTCTTTAAGATTTGTATTTGTGCTACACCGAGTGAACCCAGTTATTTCAGTAACTGTAGCAATGCCATGCAATCATAATAAGATGATATGAAATGATTAAGCTACAGGAATCCAAACACTGATCTGTAGGGTCATCCATCCATCTTCTGTACCCGCTTTTCATATTCAGAGTTGTGGGGGACTGGAGCCTATCCCAGCAGTCACTGGGCGAGAGGCAGGTACACCTGCACAGTTCAACAGCCAATCACAGGCTGATACACACAGACAGACACACTCATTCACATCTGTGGTCAATTTCATTTCCAATTCACCAAACCTGCATGTCTTTGGAGGCTGCAGAAACCCATGCAGACATCATGCAAACTCCACACAGGAAGGACCCAGTCAGATTCAAACCCAGGACCTTCAGCAGTGCCAATCACTTACCACCGTGCCAGACGGAGTGTTATCTCTTTCCACAAATTCAAATAAAAAAATCAGTCTAGCAATCATCTGTTTGCACAAACTGTGTCAAAACATGTGCTCTGCAATAAGGGGAGTATGAATTAAAGTATTATCATCATTATTATTATAAAATCTATATTGTATATGTATATTATTATATATGTTCTAATAATATGAGTTTTACTGATATAAAGGAACTGTTTCTTATTACAGAGCGTTCATTCATGTTTGGATGGGCCTATTGACAAAGCATAATGAAGGTACATTCACAAACATCCTGTCCAGCAACTTGGAACATAAATCTGTTTAATCAGCGTCAGGCGTTTTCCGAGCAAAAGGTCAGATCTAAATCAGGAACAACTTCTCCAGGAACCATCCAAAATAGAAAACAGCAAGGTTCCTTCAGCCAGTTCCTTCCTTGCATTCCCTCTGTGCTTCAAGGACTGTGAAGTTACAGAAGTTAGAGCCGTGCGATTAACACGTCGTTTCCACAACTCAAACACGCAGCCAGCCTCTGTAACACACAGACGTCACCAGGCATGCTGCTCGGTGCCGCAGAATCCATCTTGTCTTACCATTCGCTGCTACATCTGTCATCATTAAGTACTACTTAATGATGGAAATGACCATCATTATGACCATCATTAACACCGACCTCATGGCTTATAGACATGAGGTCGACTCATTTGTCAGTTGGTGTGATATGAATTTTTTGACATTGAATGTTGGAAAGATGAAAGAGCTAATCATTGATTTTAGGAAAATGACAGAGGACACTTTTCCAGTCGTGATCATGGACCAACAAATTGAAATAGTTCAATCTTATAAATATCTTGGTGCACACTTAAACAATAAATTGAACTGGAAGAACAATACTAATGTCCTCCTTAAGAAGGCTCAGACACGATTATTCTTTCTAAGGAAACTTAGGTCTTTCAGTGTGTAAACTTCTCATGTTTTTTTTATCAAGGAATTTTAGCTTGTGTTCTTTTTTATGCTGTGCTTTCCTGGGGTCGTACCATTACCCAGGGCTGGACTGGGATTAAAAATCAGCCCTGGACTTTTGCCCAGAGGGTGGCCCACCTTAATCAGCCCAACACCAACCATTCTTCAATACATGTAACCTACAGGCCCCCAGTACCACCATGTAGCTAAGTCATAAATAAGTAAGGCAACATGAGTGTACTTATTTGGTCAAAAAAGGCAGCCTGGCTCTTGATGGAGTGCCTGCTAAAGGTTGAGGGTGGGGTGAATGGGTGTCATCATTTCTTCAAGGGGTAATAACTCAACATGTGAATGTAGTCTGTGAGATGCAGAAATGAGACATTATTTAGGACTGAGTCACACCACATCACAGTATCTTTAATTTACAATAAAGCAGCGTCTGTACTCACTTGAACTGCTGGTCAATGGTAAGCAAATAAGAAGGGGGGCAACTCTACAAACAAGTAAAAGCAGCCTGTGAGAGAGAATGAGAGCGAGAGAGAGAGAGAGATTAATGACTGAGTCACATCACAGTATCTGCAGTCTAAAATAAAACGATAATTATTGATTACCCATTTTATAACAATCATTATTAATTATATACTTTGTCTTACCTTATTATAAGAGCAGCTTTCTCAGCAGCTCAGTTTTCTCAGCAATCGGGTCAATCACAATATCTGCGTCCAAAGCCATGAGGATGTCTTTCTCAGTGGCCATCAACATGAAAGCCTCCAATTTGTCTGATGAGAGCCTGCTCCTGAGTTTGTTTTTGATAAACTTCAATGTAGAAAAGGTGAGCTCGCAAGCCATCTAGGTCAGTGACGGAGTTAGAAGGAACTTGTATGCAAGCCCAAGAGCATGGTATGCATCTGTGTACAAGATAAACCGCCTGAGTATCTGATAGCAGCACAGTGGACATTCTTTGCAGGAAGAACAGCTTTTATTAACTATTTCAACTTCCTCCTCTCCACCAGATTTATCCTCTACTGTCCTAGACTTGTACTCATTCAGCGGTGACTCTTTCAGTCTGTTCCACTGTCCAGCTAAACTTTTCAGCTCAGACTGTAAGTTTTCCACTGTTGCCCTGCTGTCAAATCTAACTAAAGACTTGCTGAGGTCTTGGAGGGCAGACTGGGGAAGAGTGCTGGTCATGATATGGGGAAAGTTTCTGGGGTCCAGCAAAGCCAAGTCAGCACACAGAGAGCCATGTGTCAGAAATCTTCTGTGGATGGTCTCAATAGCTGTGTCCAGAATTTGATTGTGGACATTTACCTCATAAGCTCTCTCAGCCTCTTTGAGTGTCTCATCATGAGCCATCTCTCCAGACAAGCCTTTTTTCTTCTTTGTCCTTTTCTGTGGCAATCCAGTCTCCACTTCCACCTCTGTCTCCTTGCCGTGCTCCTTGATTCTCTCATTTGTCCATTGGACAAATTTGTCTGCAGCTGCCTTGACTTTCTGGAAATCTCTCGCCATGCCTTTGAGGTTTTCCTGTGTTGCCACAACCATTCTGTGGGCAGTTACGATGTCAATCCCTCCTGTCTGCAGGTACTTTGACAATGGTGATGTATGCTCAAATATCCTGACCTAACCTAACCCTAACCCTAACCGTAACCCTAAGTCCTCTTTTCCCTAGAACTTTAACGACATCCACTACACGCTCAAGAACCTGGCATCTCTTTCAAACCTGTTCTCTGTGAGCAGACATCTGACTGCCATGCAGCAAGCTGTTTATACCAGCTTTAGAAGCCTTTAAAAAATAAGCTTCAGCACAATTTCTATGTGCAATGGTCTTTTCATGCTCCTCTGTGCGCTGGTGCACATGCTTCCAATCTGACATTCCTATTGTAAATGGACTGTCGGTCTTTCCAAATGACATGCAAACAGAACAAAATAATGCATGTTTTTCTTCACTATACGTCAGCCCCTTTCTACTGGTGCCATCTCTGCAACAAAAAACTTTCTGCACCATCGAGTTGTTGGTTTTTTGTTGAGGATGATAATTAAAAAAAATGGAAATTGTCTGGCTCTGGACGGGCAAAGTAATTTATTGTAAGACTCTGGCTGTCCCTGTATCTCTCCTCCATTGGTGATGCTGTAACACTGGTCGACTCGACTTGAACCTGGACATGGGAGAAATGATGATGACTGGGTGAGGCATATGGCCTAACTTTGCATAGGGTGTTCAGTTACTCAATGGTCCATGAAAAGAACAGAGTTCATAGAACAGAGTGGACAGCACAAGACAACAAAAGTGATTTAATGTTTTCTCTTAAGATCTGTATTAGGGTGGGTGGTTGACGTGAAGCTACCTTTTTGTACATAAATATTATTTGTCTTATTTTAACAAAATCTTTACATTATGAAAAAAAAAATATATATATATACATAACTTTTCATTACAAATGATAATATCATCTCAACAATGTGAACAGTTTAATCTTTGAAAAATGTCCATGAATGTCAGAATATCTTCATACTTGGTACGTCCCCCTTTAGCTTTAATGACAGCATCTCTCCAGCTGGCATGGACTCCACAAGTTTGTAAAAACCTGATGAGCCAAATTATCCAGCATGATGTGACGATGTTCCAAAGAGCTTCATGTTATGTCAGACGTTCTGATTATTTACACATGGAAAACATCACAGACTTTACATGTGGTCTCAGACTTTTGAACCCCACTGCTGTGTGTGTATGTATATATATCTTATCATTTTATCTGATCATATTTATATATATATTTATAGTTATAGTTATGATATGATCAATACACTGTTTTACAATTTATTGCACAGGAAATGACAAAAATATATAAAATAAATGTAACTAATTAGTTTTCAAGAAGAATTAGTCAACTAGAGCCCATTATGTAGTCACTAAGGCTAAAGAAATGATTTTTCATGAAGGCACGCCCAGTCTGTATTGGTGCACTGGCACTCCAGTTGTGTTCTGTGCCTTAAAAAAGTAGTCCGCGCGGCAGGATACACTCTGGGCGGGCAGCATATGCTCCCGTTCAGTGCCACAGTCTCAACCCTACAGCAAAGCTAGCTCACATGACATGCAGAACAAAATTATGGCAGGCTGCAGCACACACCATAAAGTCTGGCCGGTTCCGAATCCAAACAGACACGTTTTGAAAAGGCACTGCACCATATACAGTTTAGAAACTCTATTTTTCCATTTCGAAAACAAGTTCACGTTAACCACCCATTAGTATATCAACAACAGTTATCATGGCAGGTGATTTAGCTAATTAATATAATTAGGACATCATGGATATCACACTGATAGATGATTCATTAACTTACGTTGAACAACTAGCATCAAATGCTAGTTTTTCCTGCTACTTAGCAGTTATTCTTATGGGAATCTAGATGGTGACATGAGGAAAATTGCATTTGACATCTGCTACTTATGATTCCGATGTTAGCTTGACTGAGGCTTGGGCCCTATACATCTTTTTTTTTTTTTTTTTTTTTTTTTTTTNTTTTGCTTATGCATCTTGTAATTACCCCTACCTCTGCACTCTCCTCCTGCTTTCTGTCCTGCTGTCCCTCCACGAGAGGATCATAATCCTCTCTTTTTCCCTTACTGAGCTGCTGCTGCTGGTTCGGTGGTGGTTCGGATGTGGCGGCCACCACTGCAGCAAACATATCCATTACTTTGGCACACTTGGCAGCATCCCGCTGTAAAGCTTTCAATTTTTTGTCCCTCAGTTTTTCCGAACCTCCTTTACTTTTTGTTGCCTTTATCTTCGTGTCCATTCTCTTGACTTCTTTTGGAAGAGAGAAGGGGGCAGGGCGGGCCGAAGTGGGATGTGATTGGGCTGGTATTGAGACAAATGGGCCACTCACGCAGTCTTTCCCAGCTCTGTGGGTCAAAATTTAAAAAAAAAAAAAAAAAAAAATGGAAGTAATACTGCAGAGGCGAACTAAAGCTAAGTTGCACACAGTCTTAACGTATAAAGATCATCCACTGTACGATGTTTTTAACAGTCTTAGAAGTATTTTTAGTGGAAGATTGGTGATGCCTCGATGTTCAACTGAACNATGTTTTTAACAGTCTTAGAAGTATTTTTAGTGGAAGATTGGTGATGCCTCGATGTTCAACTGAACAATTAAGAAAGTCTTTTGTTCCAGCAGCTGTGAAATTTTTTAACGAACATTTTTAGTTTTTCAGCCTCTTAATCATGTTTTTAATGGCCTTGTCATTTTTATTGTTTTATTGTTGTTATGGTTATGATGTTTTTTGTCTGTGTTTCTACATGCTGATGCCCTTGGTAGCAATGAATTTCCGTCTGTGGGATTAATAAAGTGAATTGAGTTGAACAATAATAATAGCGGCAACAATAACATCTGCACATAAAAGAAGTTTTACTGGCGCAATAGAAAACCCCTGGAAATTTTGGCTCTTGGCTTGGCATGCTTGACATAATTTGGCCCGTGGGGAAAACTGATTGGGGAACCCTGATCTAAAGTAACTAGGATGGTGTAACTAGGATATACACCAACTAGGATAACTAGGATGGTGATCCAACCCAAGTTGGGATCAGGTGCAAGATCAAATCAGAATACAAGAAGAAAAAGTAGACAGCACTGAAATTCAAGCTTCCAAGAACATGCTTTATTTCGTGCAACGTTTCGACCAACACCCTCTTCCTGAGGCAGTCATGTATGAAGTGATAGACATGATGTCTCTGTGAGTACTATGTGTAGCACTGCATAGATGACTGCCTGAGCGTGTTGGTCGAAATGTTGCACTAAATAAAGCCTCTTCTTGGGAGCTTGAATTTCAGTGTGGTCTTTTTCTTGTTGTTACCAGAGTATCTACCCAGGAATGGGAGCTAAAAAAAAAAAAAAAAAAAAAAGGTTCACTATAGTTCTAGGACTAAAATGGTCCTGGTTCCTGAGGCCCTGAAAAAGTTCCTGTAGGCTGTGTACTGTAGATAGTAGATTTCCTGCTTGTTAGTCTTTGGTCTGATAAATGATGTAAGACAGAAAGGAAAGTGAAGGAATGCTCTCAAACAGTCATTCATTCATTCTGAATGTGAGGATCCTTTGTGGATGAAGCTTTTTCTTCCTCAGCGAGCAGCAAGTCTGCAAGACTTCAAAGACTCTCGTCCTGACCTATCAGCCTCAGCAGTAAATTCCCCCATTAAGGCTCCTTCACAGGACAATACACGGTTAATTGTGTGGATCTTAAATCCTTCATGTGTGCACAAGGCACCGCTGAAAGGCCGATAACTACCTATGAAAATCCATTTACTCCATCTTTCAGCGTGAGTCAAGCTGTCTGAGAGGCTCTGTGTAAAGACGGCCAGCGAGGTGAGCAAACACACTAAGACTTCTGTCAGCATCAAACCAGGAGGTCAAGGGTCAACATTCTTACATTTATTTATTTATTTATTTTTAGCTAAAAGAGATTAATCTTTTTTTTTACTCAAAAAAAAAAGGACTCCAGACTGAAAAACATATGTATAAAGATATATATATTGTTTCATTGAGAATCATTTAGATGAGCATTTCTTCATCTGAGGATGTAATACCAACAAATCAAACCCAAAATGCAGGAGAAGAAAGAAATACAAAATAAAATAAGAAAAAGATGCTAACAGACACCAGTTTCAACTTGTGCACAGTCATCTGTTTGAACTTTAATCTGAGAAACGTTAATGCCTGAGTGGAGTCAAACATCACCTCACAGTCTTTTAAAATCTGTTTTTTTTTACCGTCTTACAGACAACTGTTCATTCAGTACAGAGATGCTGCAGCTCAGCGATGCTTTCTGTTCACTGCTAAGTCCAAAAAATACACCTTACCCAACTGTCTGATTTACACGTCTGCAGATTAACATTCATCATCACATGTATGCACCCAAAACAATCCATGGATCAGTGCTGCATAGTAGTTATTGAATCTCACCTAAAATGAGTACCAGATGTGTTTTATGTTTGTCTGATATCCAGACTGTATTTACACACATGAATAGCTGCAGTTTAAACCTTTCATTTGAAGCGTTGCTCAATCTTACGCCACAGTTTCTTCAGCCTGACCTGCAATTGTTGAACATACCTTGAAAATGCAAAAGGCAGTGTGTGTGTGTATGCGTGCGTGCGTGGATGTGTATGTGCGTGTCCAGGATGGTCCTGTTTACCCTCCTGTTTGAGGTCTGAGTAAATGTATCTGAGCCTTTGTCTGGTTTCCAGCGTTGAGTAACTCTCCTCAGCCTGCAGAATGACTGTACGTTGACAGCGCAGCGGCTCCGTCAATATTTACCCTGCACAGCAACAACACTTACAGGCTGATAAGGATGTTAACACACACAGAGAGAGAGAGAGAGAGAGAGAGAGAGAGAGAGAGAGAGAGAGAGAACTTCTGATGCTATTCAGTACAACATTCCAAAACACAACGTACATATGAAGTAGGGGTGTCGTGATATACTGTAATTGACGATAACCATGATATTAAAAAAATTAAATATTGATATCATGTAGGGCTGGGCGATAAATCGATTTAATTGATTAATTAATTGATTCATTTTCACCAATCAGTGGTCCGTCACGTTCGTTGATGTCACGCCCTCGAAGCTTTCAGCAGCGAACAAACACTTGGACTGAAGATGAGCTTGTTTCTAAAAAAGGTAACGTCTCTTCATCATGTGGAAGTTGTTTGGTTTTGCGTTTCACGGCGCAGAACTCCTATAAACATTACAGACCCGTTTGCTGCACGCTTCACGGCGTGCAGCAAACGGGTCTGTAGGTGGAATACTGTAATACTGTAATACTGTAATACTGTAACATGTCAGAGCATCAAGAGGAAGCAGACAGGAATCTGGACATCGCTGCTAAAACCCTTTATTTTGAAAGGTTTTGGTTAGAAAGCCCGACAATTTATTATTTTAATAAAGAAAATTCTCATTTGAAATAGGGTTTTTTTTTTAATAGTTTAGAGAATTCCNAAAAAAAAAAAAGAAAAAAAATTGATTAAAATCACAAATCGGCCATCATGTGAAAAAAATATTTTTAGGCCATATCGCCCAGCCCTAATATGTTAATAATACACATATGATAATATCGTGTAAATAATCCAGTGCCTCTTAAATCCTTTGTCCCCCCCCACACCCACACACACACACACACACGCATACATTCACATGCTGTGATGCAGTAACTAGCTAGCTAGCTAGCTACTACCACAGTGTGTAGCTACTACTGCTGCACTAAATCATGATGGAGGAGCTGACAGACAGAGCGAGACGCTCTACCCTAACCTGAAAAAAGTTAGCTGTCAGTGTGGAGTTTTTAGGATTCGGTAACAAAGACAGGAAGTTGGTAGACACCCCAGTCTGCAGGAAATGCTGATCAACAGGAACTGCTAAAGGAGGTGATACCACCAACCTGTTCACCACCTTCACCTCCATCATCCTGCAGATTCAGGAAATGTTCCATTAAGGTCTTAGTTGTTGTTAAAGCTCAGTTATCATGGCGTTCGACTAGACAGGATTTTCTCTCTCCTGGTTATTTGTTAGATTTGTGGATCTTTTGTTTATCAGGTCATCTCGTTCCTTTACACGATCCTTTAAGGTGGAATTGCTCTTTTTGTAGCTTTTGTACAGTTCTGGTTACAGACTCTCTCCACCTTCTACACTCCTATCTGGAGTCTAATCCATTGACAAAAAAGAGACAAAACACACAATAAACAAAGTTAAGGATGAATGTGACTGATAGCATTATTTATTTTTTCAGATTTTCTATAGATATCACAATAATATTATTATTGTGAATTCTTTTAGCCATGATAATTGTGTAGAGAAAATCTGATACCGTGACAGTATGTAGTAAAGCTTAGTAGGAACCATAGTAGGATCTCATTAAAGTAGTTTCATTTTAAAATTGCATCCGTCCGTCGGTCCGTCCATCCATCCGTCCATCCATCCATCTATCCATCCATACCCACTCTGAAACAGACCACCCACATGTCCCTGGCATTCATGGTTCTTGTCCTTTCATGAAGACAAGCAGAACATGTTTCTTCTCTGTGTCTGATGAATGATGACAGCCTCTGCAGCATGGAGGCTCTTCAGCTCTGGATCCCCACTTCTTGGTTTGCTCTTCTTTCTTGTCTTCATATCAGTCCATTAGATTTTTTTCCACTTCATGCAGGAATGTTCCAGAGTACAGGCTTTCTCCTGCCAGGAGTTGGCAGGCATGTGTCTTTCTAATCCCTCATGGAGTCACGTAGGTGCTGTACCTCCTCACCTCCTCTGCCAGATGCTCCTTGTTGGCCATTGTTTGTTTTTCTCTCCCTCTCCTTCCCTTTCTCAGCCTTCCTCTGTGCCTCTTTGCTTGGCCAATAGTTGATGAAGGCACATTTATGTCACATGGATGCTGCTTGCATTGCTTCAAATTTCGAGTGGTGAAAGCTTGCGACCTCACAAGCTGCAGCCTCACTTTTTCCATGTGCCCACTGTCACGTCCTCATCCGTGTTAAGCATAAACCAGCCTTATACCAGTAGCCTATCACAGGACAACACATACACACACACACACACACACACACATTGGGCTCTTTTCCTCTGTCGGCTGAACGGTTCTGAGCACGGAGAGGAACGGTTTTAACGGTATTTCCATCTGGAAACGGTTTGGCGTGAAATGCTTATAAACTGTGCCCAGCACGGTTTTCTCAGCATGGATAGAAACCATACTCAGTGCAGTAGAACTGTTTGGGTAGGCGGCGTAATGACATAGGAGTTCACTGATTGGTTTATGTCAGTTTTGTGAATCCGATAGCTGAGTCATGAGCCAAAGAATAAATCGGGTATTTTTTAAGCTAAGACTTTTATTTTAAAGTCTGGCGTAATTTTGTTGATACGGAGTATAATTTTCAGAGATCAGTGCAGTAATCTCATCTCCTAGCTGCTGTGTTTCCAAACACGAAATGTGCTGCTTTCACTTCCTGTCTGATTTTAGCAGCGCCACAGATACAAACAGAAACGGTAACCATTCCCACGAGTCCAGAGCAGCGCGAAACGGCATGAAGCATTTGGCCCGATAGTGGAAAAGTTCCCATTCACACCAACAGGCAGTTTAGATTTTCTAGTTCACCTAATCTGCATGTCGTTGGAGGTGGGGGAAACCGGAGCGCCTGGGGAGACGCAGAGAACATGAAATCTCCACACAGAAAAGCTCCTGTAGCTGGATTCATCCCAACTGGTATTTAACTTCCTCACTGTTTTTTTTTTTTTTTNCTGTTTTTTTTTTTTTTATTTATTAAGATCTATGCTGTGATTAATGATTTTGCCATGTCATTATCTTTATGTGTCTAATGTTTGGATAATTTAACGATGTCCTTTACTTTTCAGAGTAACTAAATGCTTTTATCCGAGATCATGTACAGTGACTTGCATTTATATTAATTAAAATTGAAAGTCAACGAAATGAGGAGATGAAGTGGATATCATGTTCATCCTTTCATGTGCTAGAAGAGGGTTCCATAATTAGACGAGTTATAAAAATCAAGAGAAATGTTGTAAAAAGCGCTTCTCTCAACAGAAGCAGAACCAGTTTATTTTTATATAGTGTATATTTTAAAACTGATTTTTCTATTTTGTCTCTTTAAAGGACCATACCACCCATTTTGTATGTTTGAGCCCTAATATATTCAATTTTCATACATGTAACGTTACTGACATAATTTCCCAAAGCATACTACTGGAACGGTGAATTAAAAATGTTTTTCCTACCTTCCAGACCTCCATTGGTTTCAGTTCATTCTGCTATTAAAATCAACTTGTTGATACTTGAAACGTTCTTGGGATAGGTAATCCATCATCACCAACAAGACGTGTATTCAGGTTTTTTTTAGAAGTTATGTAATTTTAGTGTTTAAGCTCAATAAAAAGCGTGGAGTGAATGTATGCCTCCACCGGGGAATATAGTCCCAAAAGAAGACCTGCGTTTATGGAAAAATTTAAAGGACCGTGACTTCATAAGGCTGTGTAACTATTAGCAGGAGAAACATGGATTTTTAAGGTGGGTGCATCGCTTGAATATTTGATTTTGAAAGATTAAGAGATTTCCCAACGCAGAGTCTGTTCAAATCTCCGCTGCTCCTTGATGCAGGGGTGTGTGTGTGTGTGTGTGTGTGTCAGTGGTATACTACGTGACATTCCATCTCCACTGAAGCCCATCATTAAGCCCGAGGCACAGTCACCTTTATTCAGACTTAATCATATAAATCAGCATTCAGCCTGAGGAATGCAGAATGTTTTATAGATGAACATGTTGAAAGAGATTACAGAGGATGCTTAACCAGGAAAGAAAGAAAGAAAGAAAGAAAGAAAGAAAGATGTTAATAGATGAGAATATGGTCAAATTTTGGTTTTCTATCCTAGTGGATTAGTTTCCAACTCTGGAAGGTGGAATTAAACTCTGGAAGTTTCCACACATTCTCTAGATGGCACCAGAGGACCCCCCAGTATCAAAATAGATGGCAATTTGGAACCAATTCCAATTTTAATACTTTTTAATGGAACCTATCAGTTTAGATGGGAATATGTGCCTAATACTTTGCCCTAAAATCAGCCTAAGAACATCCATACAGAAGTTATGTCCTGGCAAATGTAGCAACCTATACACCAATCGACTCTCCTCAGTTCAGCCTAGGAACATGCTAGGAACATGGGGAAATGTGTGCTGCAGAGCGCTCTGCCTGCTCTAGAACATATATCAACATCAGCTCAAACAGAGTAACTTTTATAAAAAAGATGGTTTTAGAGCCAAGTTGTACATATGTCAAGGAAGTCCCTAGGAAGTGATGATATGTAATATGTCAATGCTATGTCTGTATGTCGCTCCTTCCAGAAGTTGTGGCCCATCAAAAGTCAGAAAATTCCAACTTTTGACCTTCCAGAACTCAGCCTAGGAAGCAGCTAGGAACCTGGAATGACTTGCGTTGCAGACCTCTCAGCCCAGTCTGTAACATATATTGGCCTCAGCTCAAACAGAGTAACTTTTGGTCAAAAGATGGTTTGTATTCATACACGTCTAAAAAGCCCGTAAGAAGTAGAAACGTAATATGTTGATGCCACATCTGTACGTTGCTTATTCCAGAAGTTGTGACCTATCAAAAGTTGGAAAATTCCAACTTTTGACCTTCCAGAACTCAGTCTAGGAAGCAGCTAGATCAGCTGGAATAAAGTGTGTTGTGGAACTTTCGGACCACTTTATAACATGTGCCTTATTTATAACATGGGCCTTAGCTCAAACAGAGTAACTTTTGGTTAAAAGGCGGTCCCAGAAATGTGACACTTACTGTCCCGTAGAGGCCTTTATTGGCTGAATGTTGAGCAGTCAGCGAATCTTGCAAGCTCGTTTCTCCGTAAAGTTACAGCATCATTAAATTGCCTGAAATTACAATGCAAATAGATAGATTTATGGAATATGGGTGGTCACAGACTGACATATGGAAGGGACAGATGGGGTGCTAGCAGGATTTGGGGCGGGGTCTGGTTCCCCAAATTTTTACTCAATGTACCTCAAGTCAAGTGCTATCATATGTCAGGCACACCTTGTTTTACAACTTTTGAAATTTTGTCTTCACAGAGGGTCAAAAGTCAGTGTCAGTCATGTCATCATCTACAAAGAAGCAGATTCAGCAAGTAAACTGCTTTCTGCAACAAACATTTTTTCACTGACCCTAACATCCCTAGCATGGGTTAAACATACCTATTCTGTTGAGAGTTTATGCATAAATTGACATGTTTTTTGGAAAGTTTTAGTCAAAATGTACTTCTTAAATAATGGCTTTAAATTTTGCTAATTAGCATCATGCTAAAATGTAACTGAATAGACTGAAATCTGGGTGACGTGGTTTAGCTTCCATGTTTTCAGTATTCCACTTTTCAGTCTATTGTTATTGAACATTTTTAACATTGCTTTTGACACCTTTCACTTTTTCACAGCACTTGACAGACAAACCATATTCAACACGAGCGTTAAGACACAGCGTGTTAACATGGGAAAGGTAAGTAAACAATGCTTCTCAAACTGGGGCCTGCAGCACACCAGTTGACCATTGGTGGGCTGCCAGTTGACCACTGTTGGGCTGCAGGTCCCAGTTTGAGCAACACAGTCAGTGCATTGGATTTTATTACAATGAACGGCTATTCCTATTCTTCTGTAGACAGTATTTTCCAAAATTACAGTACAGAAGAGGTAAAGTTTGGTTCTTTACAGGACAAAAAACTCTGTGGGTTGTGCAAGAGTATGTACGCAACCTTAAACAGCACTTCTACGTGTCACGTGATCCTGAACGAGGAGGAACGGGACCTACTCATAAAATACGGGAATGCATGGTAACTGAAGTCAAGTCCAGTAAACTTTTCTTCAGCTGAACATTGTGGGTCATGAAAACTGAGTCAAGTCAAAATGTGGTTGGCTTGATTCAGTTTCCATAAATCCAACTTTGTGGATGACTGAGAATCTTCATCTGTGGAAGCTGGTAGATGAGAATGTGGAATCAGTTTACATGCTGATAACACAGCAGAGGAAGAACCTTGAGACAGGTGAGAAATATATATTGTATCACTTCCTCCCACAGCACTGGCCAACCGCTGGATTTCTGATTTGTGATAAAAAAAATAAATAAAACATCTGTGCTGGTTGGATAAGCATCTGATTGAGACCCATCGCTATCGCAGTGCGGATGTAAGTTCAATTGTTTGTCATTTCATCTACACAGTTAATGTTGAACTTAAAGAATTTGCTAAGCATAATAAATCGATATTTGCTGAAGATGAGTTGTTGAATATAATGAACCAATAATTCACAGGAACGAGATCCTGACCCAGGCCAAGTGGGCCTACTTCATTAAGCAGCTGGCTGCTCTTAGGAGCAGCGAGCCAGCTGTGCCGATGGTGTCCACACTGGACTACCTCCAACAGGACGAGGACGAGTTTGATGAGCTTTTATGAAGTGATTGTGTTTAGCACTTTAGCCCATGGTGGAGCCACAGAGTGCTGTCCTGCTTTTCATGGAACAAGTGTTAACGGCTGAGAACAGGATGGTACTGAAGCTACTGTTTCACGTGTTATTCCATCACAGGTGTCAAGATGTGGCTCCAGTCTTCATCATGCCACATCTCTGCCATGACTCAGGAGGACTGACTCTGACCTCTGCCCTGTTACCAGAGTACTACTGTACACGACGACTCCTCCTGTCTGCCCCGTCACTCAAATCTGCTTTTCCTCAGGGGTCGTCGGAGCATCTGCCCCTCAACCTCTCCTCTCTGGACTCCTCACTTCCCCTCAACCCACACAACACCCTCTCCAGCACCTCTTCGGCTTGGCATTCTCTTATATCTCCGGTCACGTCGCGACATTCATCCTCTTCATTAGTGTATCGCGGGTGCCGGAAGTTGGCCAACAAGGTGTCAGCATCAGAAACATGGGTGGCTCGACTGGAACTCAAATTGAGACAGAAGATCACGCCTCTGAGGAGGGTCCCTTTCACCCTGTCAGACTCTGTGCAGAAGGGCGAGCACATTAAGCAAAGTCTTGAGTCCACCCTTTATGGTATGTTTTAGTTATCTTTGCTGTTGTCTTGAGTTTTCCTTGATGTGTGTCATAAGTATTATACTTACCTGTTCTATCTATAGATGTTTCCTGTGTACAGTCACGAGGCAACACTAATCTTCCAGAAACAGGTGTTTGTTGTGAGGAGATATGAGGGAACAACCATCTTCCAGAAATTCATCTATCAAAATTCAAACGTGGAAGTTGATAGATGAGAATGTGGAATCAGTTTACATGCTGATAACATGGCAGAGGAAGGACAGGGAGATGGGAGACAAAGAAAGTGTGTTAGGGTTATGGTTAGAGTTAGGCTGGTGTTTGTTAGAGTTGGTTAGGGTTATAGTTAGGGTTAGGGTTAGTTAGTTAGGGTTAGTTAGGGTTAGGTTAGGCTGCTACAGTAACTTCTGCTGATTTTCACTGATGACAGTGTTTTGAAACTGGACTTCCTTTGAGTCCTGGCGAAGCTCTCTGATTGGCTGAAGGAGGTCTTGGTGTGAATGTGTGAAATGAGGACAACAGCCACAGTCTAACAGTGCACCATCTCTCTTTCTCTGTCTCACTCTCTCTGTTTGTCTCTCTCTCTCTCTCTCTCTCTCTCTCTCTCTCTCTCTCTCTCTCTCTGTTTCACTCTATCTCTCACACTCTCACTCTCCATTTTTCTCTTTCCATCTCTCATTCTCCATCTTTCTCACTTTCTCTCTCTCACACACTGTCTGTTCACTCTCTCTCCATCTCTCTCTCTCTACATCTCTCTGTCTCTCTCTTTCTCTCACACACACACTCTCCAGCTCTCACTCACTCTCTCCCCATCTCTCTCGCTCACTCTCACTCTCCATCTCTCTTTCTCTCTCTTTGTCCATCTCTCTCTGTCAGGAGGCAGATAAAAAGGTCCTGTTCACACCTTTCATTGAAACATGTTTTCTGGATGAATCTGATGTCAGTACTCCTGATCTACATTCTCAGTGGAATTCAGTTTTTTTTTTTTTTTTTCNTTTTTTTTTTTTTTTTTCCCCCTTCTTTTTTGCATAGACTGGGTGCTGGTACCTCTTCACTGCACGTTTCACCTCCTGATTCAAAATAACTTTATTAGCATGACGTTTCAGCTTGCATGCAGGTTTTACCTCATGAATGTGCTGCAGCTGCACAGATGTGTTTAACAGTTGGACTGAGATCCAATCAGTGTCTGCCTTTATTTCTTTGTTCAGGAACATCTGACTCAGAGCAAATATTTAAAAAAAAAGTAATATCAGACCTGGGGAATTCCTTGGTAATTCTGATTGATAACCTCCCGTGAATACGAAGAATAAATTACGTAAGTTTTAGATGAGTCACGGTGATTCTGTGAAAAATCGACTGTGACCATTAAATATATCAGATACATAAGAAAACGTTCTTCTACGTACATTTCTTACAGCATTACAGTCAGGTCATTCTGCTGCCAGAGATTTTATCTCAGCCTGCATAGATAAATTCAGCAGTGAAATAAAAAGGAGAGATAAGAATCTTTCCTTCTTTACTGTCTCACTCTGATGAACTTTATCTCCATTTGCTTTTATGAGCGCTCCGCCTCCTGTTGACGGGCTTATCTGCTGCTCCTGGCCTCAGAAAAGCCTGGTGTTTGTCACGTAGATTCAGACTGCAGCAAAATACATATGGAAAGTCTCTCAGTTTTAACCTTTTCACTATCAAGTCATTTTCTCAGTTATCAAGTCCTAAAAGCTAAGTTATAAATGGGTGTATAAAAACTTTTACTGGATAAAGTAATGCACCAGCCAATGAGAAGCTTTTTACGTGTTACATTTTTACATGTGAATATGATGTGGAGTGTTACAACACAAATTATAAGTCAATTTGGATTTTTTTTTTTTTTTTTTTTACACTTATGGATCTAACATTCATGTCAAGCTACACTTGGCTAAAATAAAGTTTTGACTTGAGTAAAGTGTAATTTTTATCAAACATTAGTAGTTTGCAGTATTTAAGAAATCACTTAAAACTAAACTGTTTAGTTACAGATTATCGAATCTCAAACTTTACCGTCTGGTATATTTACATTTCAGCCTCAACTGATCTGTTTATAACCTCTGTGTGTGTGTGTGTGTGTGTGTGTGTGTGTGTGTGTGTGTTAACTGGATTCCTCAGCCTGTTTTGGTCTCAGGCAGCAATAAAAACAGGTGAAACCGGGTGAGGACTGATGACTGTTTCACCAGCCCTTCACCTTAAAACAGCCTCTGTCTCCCCCATTTTCTTTCTCTTTCTTTTCTCAGCACAAATAAACTTTCTGTTGCCCCAGTTTTCTCTTGCTGTTCCTTCTTTTCTGTTTGTTGAGTGACTCAGTGTGGTTCTGGATATTTACCCTTCATACATGCTGTCCATGACATTTAGGAGCAGGAAACGCTGCAGGAGCTCAGAAAGACTCACACACAGACACACACACGAACACACACACACATGTATACATACACACACTCTCCCACACACACAGACTGATCACCTTTGTCCTGTGTAGGGTGAGGAATCTGTAAACTGTCTCAGACATCTTTAGTTTTTTGTGTGTTTGGAGCTCTAAAGCATGCAGCCTGTTTGGTGACATCATTTTCACAAACTCTCCTATTCCTGTAACTCCCTGTAAAATGCTGTAACTTCCTGTAAAATCCTGTAACTTCCTGTAACATCCTGTAACTTCCTGTAAAACTTCCTGTAACGTAACATCCTGTAACTTCCTGTAACTTCCTGTAACATCCTGTAACATCCTGTAACTTCCTGTAACTTCCTGTAACATCCTGTAACATCCTGTAACTTCCTGTAACGTAACATCCTGTAACTTCCTGTAACTTCCTGTAACATCCCAAATTAAACTCTTCTCTCTCCCAATATTGTAATAAAAGACCACGTCGCTTCTTTTTTTTTTTTTANAAAAAAAAAAAAAAAAAAGAACTGACCATCCTCCCACTGGTGGACATTGACTCTAGTTGTCTTATATTTTAGTCATAATAACATTGATTTCATATTGACTAAACTGGATCATTGATTATCTGCTGCTCATATTATTCTGTAATATTTCCTTGTTTTTTATCTTTGTAATTTACCTGTTTCTACACCTGCAGCTTCTATGTCACACCTGGTCATTAGAGGAGAGGGAATCTCTCTGTGAACAGCCTCTCCTGAGGTTTCTTCCTTTTTCCTTATATAATAAGGTTTTTAGGGAGGTTTTTTTTTTTTTTTTNTTTTTTTTTTTTTTTGTCTTAGTTCAGTCATCCTCATAGTCTGGACTCCAGACCGGATCCAAACCGCACCACACCTGTCTCTGGACTCTGAGCAAATTATACTTTTCATATGTATTATCTGTATTATCTGCAAGTCATCGCTGCGACACAACAAATCAAAATTCTCTGCTTTCTCCACAGCAGCGAAAGTGAAACTGAATGGTAAGAATGTCTGCTCTGTAAGAACGTCTGCTCTGCTCTGGTTTGGTCCAATCAGATTCGGCATCCTGTCATCTCCATGACAACGATGAGTTGACACGGTGTTGGGCTCATTGAGAGTTGACAGTTGATAGAGCAGGTAGTTTAAATTAGGATCCCAATCCCACTTTAATAAAGGGACCTCTGTCTTACTGAAAAAGTTCTTTGTGGACCTTTAAGACTTGTATGTGAGTAGCCCTGTCTTAGATGATAGAGAGGCTGGTCAGGAACTGTTAATGTGTGTGTGTCTGTAAAGCCCTATGAGCTGTGATGCTGGGCTACAAATAAACTGGACTTGACTTTGTAAGTCAGAGCAATTATCTCACAAATGTGTCCCAACAAACGTGTGTTATCAGTTACATTTGCACCTAGCTGTCATACTTACAGATTTTTCTATCACTGACCCTAAAGGCTGAGTTATACTTTCTACACGGACGTTCACATGGACATGAGCTCACATGGAAACGTGATAAGCAGACATAGGGAGCTTTTATACTCCATGCATCTTCTCATCCCACCAAACTGTATTTAACCATTGTTATCCCAAACTGTAGGAGGCAGCGTGTCAAAAAACAGCTCCGAGCAGCTCCTCCACTTTGAATCGTCGTCGTGAAGTTACAAAATCTGGATGTGCACAGACAGGCGAAAAGGCTCCGCATGGACGCTACACGATGTGGCGTCTTTCTCCGTGATGTCATTTTGTGTGTGCAGTCTCGCAGATGCTTCGAGTATAAAACCATAAAGAGGACAGATGTAACACACACACACACACACACACACACTCAGGGAATCTGCCCTCACCACACCCCCATGACTGTCTGCAGACTTGCTGTGTCAGACAGCACCATGCAGGCCGACGCTGCAGTAAATCCTGTCAAACCACCAGAAACCACTTCAGACCAGCGACCGCTTACGTCTGCACGGACCCTCAGCCCAACAACACACACCACTCACGTTTTTGTCAGTGTGTAATAATTCTTCTGGAAAACACAAACAGATGGGTAATGACAAGACGAGGAGCAAAAGGCCGAGAGACGGAGAAAGAGTGAAAGAAAAAGAGTCAGAGAGAGAAAGAATCGCTGTAGTTTGATATAAAGTAAAACTAAGGAAATAATTAAAAGCTCACTCAGAGTGGATGATGGGAAGAAAGATGGGAACAGAAAGAAAAACAGAGGAAGAAAAAAACATGAATACAGACAAAAGAGGTATGAGGAAGAGGAAACGAGATAAGGGAGGGAGAGAGGAGGGAGGCAGGGTGTATGATACAGACATGGAGCCTGTAAACAGCCATATATCAAGATTTCCCCATAATATTTTGATGGTGACTGGCACGTTATGACATTCTTGGTCAATTATGTCTCCATGGATACAGTTTTGGCATCAGGCATGCTGTAAACACACACACACACACGTTATGTAATGCATTGGTGTGGCATTAGAGACCACAGCCAGACAGACACACGACTTTTCCACGATAAGGAAGACAACGCCTGCAGCAGCAGGCTGGAAGCTTTCATCCTCAGTGAAATCATTTTTAATGTCAGGGTAACATGTATTAGTTGGGCTTACATTATCAAATATTAAAATGTTCACGCTTCACGATCACGACAAAGACAGAAATAAGGTGATTTCCATCATAAAAAAGCATGAAATGATCTAAAAACAAGCTTTAAAAGTGTGACCTTCGTTTTTAACTCCTCATGCTTTGTTATTTTATTGTCTCTGCCAAAGTATATGAAATACGTAATAACTTTCATCCAGATATGATAGGAGCAGATCAGCTGACCAGCTTACAGACGCAGCACTTTGCATTTATTATTTTAACAGGAGACAGTCCTGAACAGTTCTGCTTTTTATTTCTTATGAGCTAAGCACATATAAAAGTGATTGAAGTCAGTCAAACTGAGCAGAGGCATTTCTTCAGTTCTGCTTTTAGCTGCAGCAATTTGCCATAAAAAAAAAAAAAAAAAAAAAAAAAAAAAAAAAAAAAAAAAAAAAAAAAAAAAAAAAAANACAGAATTATGGGAAGTGTGTGTGTGTGTGTGTGTGTATGTGTGTGTAGTGTCTGTGTGCACGTGTGCATGTGCGGCGTGTGTGTTGTGTGTGTCATGTGTGTTGTGCGTGTGCATGTATGTGTGTGTGTGTGTATGTGCGCGCATGTGCATGTGTGTGTGTATGTGTGTGCGTGCATGTGTGTGCATACATGTATGTTTGTGTGCGTGCGTGCATGCGTGTGTGTGTGTAGTGTCTGAGTGTTTTTGCTTGGTGGCATCATTTATCCTGCTAAGGCCTATTTACAGTAACTTAATGACAGGACCACAGGCACGGTGCTGCGTCACTACTACACATTAAGCACACACACACACACACACACACACACACAGGCAGAGGGTCAGTTTAGATGCTTGGTGTGACTGTGGTGTATTTAAGTATTTAAGTGTCATAAACAACAAAGCCCACAGTGGGGCCAATCACTCAGATGAGAGGCAAAATTGCCCTTAATGGAGTGTAAAAGCCTGAGTCTGCAGGCTAACGTCAGACTGGCCTAAACACTGTTTTAGGGGCTGAAATTACAGTTTAACTGCTGCGTGTCTGCCACCAACATGCCAATTTCAGCAACCTGCAGCGTCTGGAGCTGACAAGAGTTTATTCATTCATTCACGCTCATTCATCTAGCATTCTGACAGGAGAGGATATATTAAGAGTGAACATGGCTGATTAGAAGGCCTCGCCTCACAAAAACATTTAAAGGATCAGTCTGGCATTTTGGGAAATACACTTCTTCCCAAAAGTCAGATGAGAACGTGGATGGTTTCAGTCAGCGTCATGTGTGTGTGTTCAGCCCAGCCTAAAAGTCCTTCAGTGTGTTAGTCCATACTACATTAATTTCAAATGTATGATTCATTCAAAATAAATAATTTTCCTTTTCAACTGGATTTATTTATATCATATCTAAGTAAAAGCTGTCAGCATTCTTAACACTAATTATTTTTTTTTGTCATGAAAATATATATTTTAAACAACGTGAAAAATTAGGTTAATGGAGCTTTTTGTCGTAACTCCGCCCACTTGCACCTTGGAGCAGCACGTCTCAGAATCTCTTCCTAAGACAAGTTAAGAACTCATTTTCAGTTTTTACCGAACTTTTTACCAAAAGATAAAGACCACCAGATAAAGATTTATAAAACTGGTGAAAGTGCTGATGTAGGACGTCTGTACTTCCTGTAATGGGGCGATGGAACTTAAACGTTAGAGAAGCAAGCTTGTGGCCAAAGGGTTGCCGGTTCGATCCTTGGGCTGGCAGGAGGAATCTGGGCTGGGAAAGTAAATGAGTTTGACTCAAACACACAAAATAAGAGTTTGTCAAAAATAAATAAATAAATGTACGAGTTCATAGCACTCAATTTCATAGTGTTTCTTATATTTAATCAAGTTTAATGTAGGTCATATGTTGACAACTATCAAGTTTGCTCAACTCCATTTGTTGGTTGTATCCAAATAGGCTGTACTTTTACATGTTAAAGTCAAATATATATTATTGAGTTTGTCCTACTCAAAAATACCAGTAGTTCACCCAACTTTAAAAAAATGACTGGAAAATCTTGCCTCATTTTTTTTTTTTTTTTTAAAGTTAAAGCAAAGAAAGGTTTTTTACATTGAAAGGACTGTCAAAGGAAGCAAAACTGAAACATATTCTAATCATTTTAGGCCTTATATATTATCCATATGATTTGCATGTACTTGTGTCTGCATACAGACACACATGTGTGTTTCCAGAGTGCACCTGGGTCTTTGGGTTCTCTGAAAGACTTCTATCAGTAGCTGAAGACAAAAGCCTGCCTCTGCTGCTAATCTAAGTCCTTATCAACACCTCAAAACCACAATCTTATGCTATCAGGTGCTATCACTTCACATTCCCTCCATTGGCTAATATAAGATAACATTACACTCAGTTATCATTATGCTATGCTAAAACACATTAGGCTATTATTAGTGGTTTGCTAGCATGTATGTGTGCTTAAAGTTGAACTCCAATTGAATTCTTTGAATATAAAGCAAACAGGGAAACATGATGACTAATGATGGAAAGCGTCCAGTAATATTCCCTCATGGAGCTAAAGCGTGTTTCATGTGTGTGACCATATTTTATTTATCCGCCTTATTCCTGGCTCGCTCGCTGTAGAATTGAACGTGAGCGTAAGTTCCGCTGAACTAACGGGAGTTGCGACATGCTGGTGTTGTTACATAGAAAATGGTGAGCCTCTCGCCGTTCCTCAAAAACACGGTCAGAACAGTTTGTATGCAAATATTTACTGTTTTTGTTTTGTTAATTTGTTCGGACTTATTTTTGCTTATGTTTTGACGTTGTATTGCCGATATAGTTGCGAAAATGTCTTTACAGAGTTTGAGAAGAGGTTGTGCTGCTTTGTGGCTTTGAGCTAAGCTAACGCGGCGGCTCAGACAGGAGCGTTTTCAACATCGACCACAAACAGGAAGGGATTGTTCCGCTACACAGTTTATTAATGTCAGCCCCAAAAAGCAGCAAAAACACGTTTTTTTTTTTTTTNTTTTTTTTTTTTTTGGTTTTTTTTTTTTACATGTAGTTTAGTCCAAGTTCTAACACCCAATACATTTCTGTTGGAAAGTTTTGACTCCCAAACATAAAGTCCTGTGTCCCACAGCATTAAGTTTAGTACTGATTTTAATGTTAGCTAGTAAAGCTAAACGAAGGAGTCAGAGCAGCATCACGGCCAGATGAGCGTCGCTTCGTGCGAGTTGAAGGATCCCTAAAAATCTCTGGGAAATGTAAGGCTTAACAAAAAGGGGCGTTAATACATGGTCTACAGAGATAAAGTATGAACAGAAAGGCTTTAGCCAGCTGATTCTGTCTGTCTGGGTGATCTGAAACGTGTCCATCCATGCTGGAAAATTCCACTTAGAGCAGCAATTCCATCAGGGGCTGCCCTGCCTGGAAGTCTGGAATTTTCAGTCAACAGTCCTTGATCATTTCTATTCCTTTTGTCTGTAAGTGTTCAAACTGTCGAAAATATTGAAGCGTTTTTACCATAAAAGTAATCCAATTTGGAAATATTGTCTAGTCCATTATGTTTCACTAACTGCATTGTTCAGACAAAGCCACACACACTGTTTAGAGAAAAAAAAAAAAGGACTGAAACTCTTGTACAGTAAAGCTGGTTATGCTTGTTGGCAACAAAATGAGACTGCTGCCATCATTTTCACTGTAATATTAGATTTTTTTTTTACTCCCCAGAGGAAAAAACAAACACTTCCAACCCAGAGAGCCAAAGGCCTCTGTTTACACCTCTCTGTCTGTGAAGACAAGTTGCAGTAGGTCAGCAAATACATCAGAACACATCTCAGCATAGTTCCTGCCTTTCAGTGAGCCTTCACACATGCACTTTTTGGCTTTACAGTTCTTCATCTTATAAGCATTGTGGTTTGGATATTATATTGATTTTGATTTTTTGATTTGATTTTGACTTTTTTGTAGCTGCTGAAGTTGGGACGATGGTGTTGCCCCGTGCAAACACCAGTTCTCAGAGCTCCATCTGGAAATGCTTGGAAGTGCTTTTGGCTTTTCTGTAACACCATAAAAGCTGTAAGTATGTCTACACTCCATCCACAATTTTTTTTGTTTTTAAATTGTACCTATTTTCAAAGACATTTAAAACTTCATTAGTGTATGCTGACATCATCTTGGAGATCTACACTGTGAGACATACTTTGCAGCCAATTAATTTTTCTACATAACATTCACATCTGCTCACTGCTTAAACCTCAAAGATGTAGGCTTCAAAAAGGTTGTTAAAGTCTGAAATCACAAATATATGGTAAATATGTTCTACTTATATGTTCTACATATCTGTGCTTGAAATAGGCCCCTTTGACACTTTGCGTACCGTTGCCATGGTGTTCAGCGCCACAGACAGCATGCCAGCACCTCCATACAGCCAAACACGCCAGAATATTTAACCGTTGTCAGTTAACCGTCTACATGCACAATCATATCTACCACAGATGATCAGACCAACCAAACATCAGACTGGAAGTCCAGTCAACACAAAAATAAGCTGCCATTCCTGTTGGGAAGGTTTGTTTTCCACACAGTGAGGTCAAATGTCAGGATCAGCCACTCAACAGAGTTTCTGGCATCTATCATTCCAGCTGTTGGAGTGGTGATCATCAAACCTCATCAAAACAACCACACGTGTTTTTACCATGTGAATAACAAGAGCTGCATGAATATCTGCCGGTAAACAGCAGCAAATATGAAGAATTACAACTCGACGAAAAAGACTTCATTCACCAGCCAGGTCAGCTGTAGAATGTTGCCTTTATGATTCACCGAGAACGTGATGGACAAGTGCAAGTACAAAAAAGAAGCCTAAAAAAAAAAGGCTGAAATGGCTGCTGGTGTGAACTCATAGGGCTGGGGTNGGGGAGGTCTGTGGATTTACCTGGAGAGAAGTAAATACTGAGATGGGCAAATGGGAGCGCCATCTACAGCAGCTGGAGCTGTTAGCAAACAACAGGCCTCAGCGCTAAGCCTGATAAATGCAGCCATGTGAATGATTGATATGCAGCCTGATGTGCAGTATGTGTGTGTGTGTGTGCTGATGCTGATCATGTGAATAGCTCTGTGACATGATTTATAGACTTTTTACAAAGGGCTGAGTTGTGAAAGGAGATTGCTTAACGTTAAACATGGTCTGTGAAACAGTCTAAGGCATGCTTAAAGCTTCAGCTGTGGTTATTTTCTCTCATTACTCTGCTCGTTATGAGAGCTGAGCTGGATGCTTCTAGTTGCATCACTTGAATGAAACAGGAAGTTATTGAGTTTACTAAAGTACTGTACTTCAGCGGAGTTTTGAGGGACTTTCATTTCGAGGAACTCTTTACTTCAAAGCTGACTCTGTGCAAGTTAAAGGCCTCTGAAAAGCATTTTGTTACCTCTGAACGTTTTGAGAACATACAGTGGCTTTTACTTAATGAAGCTAGTGTAGCGGATTTCATACTCCCCTCTTGCGTTGCGTTAATGTTTCTCCGATGACACAGCTTCTGATCAGGTGTTGAATTCTGGTAGAACAAAATAATCAGAAGCCTCACATGATTCACTCATCTGGCTCAAGCTTCACAAAATTAAATGAAATAAAAGAAGTGATTTTGCCCAATTATACTTTTAGTTAAGCCAAAATAAATGTAGTTGTTAATGTTGTAATATATAACAAATTGAAATGAACCTTTGCTCACATTAGGTAAACTTAAAACAAAAGTAAATTATCATGTTATATTAACAATTTAACATATCATATGTAACATGCCCAATAACAAACAGAAGAATTAATAAATTTCACTATTTTAGCGGAGCTTGTTGCAGGTTAACCTACCGTTGTGATAATGTACAGCAGACTGCAGGATGCGCATTCTGTGCATGCGTCATGAACACAAAGCATCTCTATGGAAACCAGTATACAACAGTCATGTAATATGAACAGTCAGAGGACAGAGTGATCCCAACAATACGTTAAAATTGAGAACTTCTAAAAAAAAATACAATAATCCTATAATAATAATGACAAGTGGAATCATCAACACCGCTATACTAGGAGCAAATCAAATCACTCACCTGAAAACCTAAAATCTCCAACTTTGGAGATATGTGGTTTTCATGAGACAATAATAATGTGCAACGTGTGATATGTCAGTGAAAACAGACTCACTAATTCAGACGTCCTTAAAGGATCATACCACCAATCCCTGCATGTTTGAGCCCAATACAATTCTTATGCTACGTGTCTGACAGCTATTTCCCAAACTATACTGCTGGAGCAGTAAATTTCATAATTGTTTTTCCTGCCTTCCAGCCTGTCATTCCAGTACAACTTAAAAATCAACTTGTAGAGACTTGAAACACGCTGAGATAAATAATTCAGCACAGTGAACATGATGTCTGATTTTTGCCAAAGTGACTTTGCGTAACCGATCCAACATGGCGCTGGAAGACAATTTAAACGATTAGGTGATTTGTAAAAATAACAGCAAAGCTAAAATGTGGTTTTATATTTTGGAAATTAGTTTTCAGTAACATAGCATGTATGGGAGTTGTATATATTAGGCTCAAAAAGGCAGGAAGACGAGACTGAGCTTCAGTATGCAGCAACAATCATGTCCATTCTGACAACTTAACTCACTCTGGCTTTTAAAGTTCTAGTTTTCTATTGAATAAGTAAAACCTCTGGAGCCAGTCGCCTTTACTTCTGCCAATGCAGACTTGTCTCCGTGTGTCGGTAAAGTTTAGCGTTATGAAATCTGAGCGATGTTTTTATGTGTTAGTGATCAATTAATTTGATAGATAAAAACAGCTGATCAGTCCGTTCATATAAATGGCCAGTTTTGATCTGATCTTGCACATATTCTACTGGCACTGAGTCTGTGCTCTCTCTCTCTCTCTCTCTCTCTCTCTCTCTCTCTCTCTCACACACACACACACACACACACACACACACTGGGCTGTAATACCAGATGAAGATTATGGCAGTTAAATATGAAGCAGCATTAATATGCAGGTTTCCACTGGTTTGTACTGAGGCTGACAGCAGCCTTTCAGTAATGAAACATCAATGATTACAGTTTTTCTCCACTGTAAACACACACACACACACACACACAAAACTGGAACTATGCACACGTCTGAAAACTAGAAGCTCATGTATGAACAACAAGACTCCATGCTGCTCAACTCTGAGCACAGTTTCATTGTTTTCATTCAAACAGAAATTGTAAATCACATTTTTGCTAAACTCTAAACACAAATCACATCATTTAGCACTTTGTCCACCTGGAAAACTCTGGCCTTCAACATGCTCTGATTACCAGTTAGTCTGACTCACTTCTACCTGTTCAAACACTTCTATCATGTGTCAGAACATAAAGAGCCTCTGGTGACCTCTGACCTCTGCTGCGTTAGGGAAAAATGGAGCCGCATGGAGAACAGAGAGGAAGAAGATTTCCATGTAAATCTGTTTCACATTTTATATTTTTATTTTTTGTGAGCCTATGAAAAAGTTTTTTTTTTTTTTTCCAGTCAGTTCAGCTGAACATTTTACTGTATTACAGCAACAAATAAATGCTTGCTTTGTTACCCTTTTCTGTTTGTTACTGATCTCATCTGTACATCTAACTTATTTCTTACTGTATGTTTTTCATTCATCAGTGTAATAATTACTGTCAGTTTGACTAAAATAGGTAACATTTGTGTATCAGAACTCTGTAAATGCTGCAGCATCACTATAAGTGTACGTACAACTCTGGAAGCTGCTGTGAGTTTAGATCAGTTGGAGCTGATTGGACAGAAAAATGTGCATTATATCCTGTTCTGATACTATATTTATATGATATATTCACTGTATTATTCTACAATATAGCAACAGTCTTTATACTGTATGTAACATAAAATTTAACTTATTTTGGGACAAAACAAAACCCTAAACTTTAAAAAAGGAAAAGGAAACAATTTTTCTACACTATTTTATCTGTTTGAATATGTTAACTGTTAACCGTTTCGAGTTTCGAGTTTTGAGAAACTGAGCTATAGTTTCAGGAAACACGTTTAAACGATTGAGAAAAGCTGTAATGTAAAGAAAATTTTATGAATGAGCTTCAATTATCGCAGCACTTTAGTGTGACGCTGTGCACTTTCTTTAGAAATCCCCACATTGCCTTGAAATGAAACTAATTTTAGCATGAAATTTAATCTGCATGTATTTATACATCAGCTGTTAGATGTTACATAGATGTTGTGTTTCTAAATAAAGCTAGCATGTAATACAGCAACATTAAAGTGGAGTTTGAATATGAGTTTCAGACACTCTTATCACTGGATTTTTCTCCTCTAAAGGTGTGAGGAATGGCTGACACGTGGTCTGCCGTGTGCTAAGTGCTTGTGATGGCTGCGTTAACGTTAGCATGGTGATTATGGTGATGTATTACAGCAGCTGTTATGGTTGCAGCTGACAGCTGAGGCCAAACATTTTCATGCAGAGCCGTCTGAGGGAAGCAGACACCCTCAGGTTTGTTTAAGCTGAAGGAGCTTTGTCACACTCTTTCATAATCTGTTTTTACCGCCCCCCCCCCCCCCNCCCACACACACACACACGCTCTGCTTCTGTGTGTTTCCTGCTGTGAGATTTTTGTCTTCATGCAGCATCAACCTAGGTGGGCTTCACAAACTGTTCTTCAGCCCGACTCCTCTCCTTTCATTTTTCCTTTTCTTCTCCTCTCAGGTGTAGACACGTAATTACTGCAGGCTCCATTACCCAACACTCTAACCCAGTCCTGTGCTTGTGTGTGTGTGTGTGTGTGAGAGAGAGAGAGAGAGAGAGAGAGACATTGGGGATGGGGAGGCATTGGTTCGGATGTTTCTTCTCCCCTCTGTCGCTGTGAGCATCTAAATAATAATACAGCAGATGAAAGGGAAGAGAAAACCACACACACACACATGTCTGGAAGCAGCTTCCTGAAATGAAAGACACGTATGTGGAAAAAAGACAGCAGATGCTGGAAAACAAAGCGCTGTGATTAGCTCTGATGGTTGGGCTTCAGAGCTTCCAGCCTCTGTTCATGTTGGTGTGTATGTCAGGAACACGAGGTAGCTTTACTTCTCCTCGCTGTCAGGCGGAAACCTCCTATCTCCATATTTTGTCATTTTTATTTATTTATTTTTTTATAAATCAATGTGTCACCCTTTACATCTGTGAAATATTTAACCAATGAAAAGTATTAAAAAGAGCCTTGTGACTAAATCTCGTAACTCCACCGGATCCTCACACTGTTGGCAAAACCTCATAACTCCACCCTGCCCCCATCTTGAAGGAAGTGCCGCTGCACACAGCAGAGCAGAAGGTAAACAGAGACGAGGCGATGTCCAGAGACGATCTCTGGTTGAACTGGCTGTTTGAATACGTTTTTCTTACTCAGGAAACACGAAGTCTATAAAGGCTAACGTTCACGTATGTGAGGCCTGGAGAAGAGTGCAGCACACCACGGTAGGCTGGAGTGCAGCTTAGTCTAGCATTTGCCATCTAGTCAGAGCCAAAACTGTCTCCAACAGCCTGTTCATCCTGTTCATAGCACTTCATCTTTTATACCAAGAGATTTTGGCCAAATATATTCTACGACAGGAAAAACTGAAGCATAAACAGCTACAATAAACTCCGTAACCTGTAAGTTGATGATAACGTGACACTTCCTGCCTCAGATGCACACTGTAAGCCCTGATGAGTTCATTTTTTAAAAAGCAGGGTAACTCGTTGCCCTAAAAGTTAAGTTACGCATTGTTGAACAAACAAAAAAACTATATATTCAATGAACCTAAGGTTCTCAATAGAAAAGTCTCACATTTTTAGGTACAATGAAGTAATATTGCATGGTTAGAATAACTTTATCTGCTCTAGCAATGGACAAAACTAAACTGACATAAGTTGATTCAAATCAAAAATTCTAACTGAATACAAAAAATATCCAAAAGGTACAACTAACTCAAAATCATTAGGACATATATGGAATATGTTCACTTTTGGTTAAGAAACTAATTTCTCTGAGTTAAAACAACATCTGGGATTATAGTGCAGCTGTTCTAATCAATGACAGACAAAACACGTATCTCCACATTCGCTGGTCAAAAACCTTGTAACTCCATTTGAGGTTTATTTTAGTAAAATATTAATAATTTAATGATACATGCAAATACCTGACCATAGAGAGTATAAAGACACAATACCAGCTTTGACGCAGTGTTCAATTATTTTAAAAACACGTTTTTTTAAAATTATTATTTTTTTTTTTCATTTCCTGAAAAGTTACGGGTACAAGGTTTCCGCCCGACATTGATGATATCTAAAACTAAATTAGATTCATGGCGTTTGGTTCCAAAGGTGAATTTAGAAGACTTTCAACCCTAAAAAAGGAACATTAGAGACTTATGAAAGCAAAAGATCATATGAAGGCGGAAGATTCCATGTCAGAGGAGACTAATGCAAAGAAAGTTCTTACTAAATTGACAAAATATGGATTAAAAAAAAAATTGTTAAAGGAAAATTTGTTGGTTTAAATTTTCCAGTCTAGCTCATACAGCTTGATTAGGCTGATCTAATGCTAAAGTCCAGCATCATTTTTTTAGTTCTGATTCATTTCTACAGTGGTGCTTGAAAGTTTGTGAACCCCTTGGAATTTTCTCTATTTCTGCATAAATATGACCTAAAATATGACCAGATTTTCACACTAGTCCTAAAACGAGATAAAGAGAACCTAATTAAACAAATGGGACAAAAAATATATACTTGTTCATCTATTTATTGAGGAAAATGATCCTATGTTACATATTTGTGTGTGGCAAAAGTATGTGAACCTCTAGGCTTATCTACGGAGCCCCTTAGGGGTCATGTGTGAAAAAAAAAAAG
>VXCM01003853.1:59903-83987 GCA_014773175.1 Lucifuga dentata
GGGTTTTTTTTTTTTTTTTCGCTTTCTGGTTTTTTGTTTTTTTTTTTCTGAAAAGTACTAAAAATAGGTCAAAGCTACAAGGCATGCAACGGAGCTGTCTTGCTACTGTTGGAGTAAGTCAACTCTCATAAAAGAAGCAACCATTATAAATGCACAAAAATACACTGTTGGAGCTGCCAAACACTAGAACATTGTCAAAAGTAGTAGTGAGTTAGTGACTTTATTCACTGACTTGTTTTTTCATCGGAACTTGTCGTGAGTACACTCACAGACACGTTAGCTGCTAGCTAGCATTTACCCAATCGGAAATCGTTTTTTGACAAAAACAGAAGTTAAGTTTACAATAAATGACATCAGTTTGACCATATTTTGTAANCTCACAGACACGTTAGCTGCTAGCTAGCATTTACCCAATCGGAAATCGTTTTTTGACAAAAACAGAAGTTAAGTTTACAATAAATGACATCAGTTTGACCATATTTTGTAAGTTTGGGTTTCATCACCAACACGACGTGTATTCAGGTTTTTTTTTTTTTAGAAGTTATGTAATTTCAGCGTTTAAGCTCAATAAAAAGCGTGGAGTGAATGTATGCCTCCACCGGGGAATATAGTCCCAAAAGAAGACCTGTGTTTATGGAAAAATTTAAAGGACCGTGACTTCATAAGGCTGTGTAACTATTAGCAGGAGAAACATGGATTTTTAAGGTGGGTGTATCACTTGAATATTTGATTTTGAAAGATTAAGAGATTTTGCAAAATATCAGGAAAGCTGAAATACGGTTTTATCCTTTGGGAAATGATTGTCAGTAACGTAACATGTATGAAAATTGAATATATTTGACTCAAACATGCAAAATGATGGTATGGTCCTTTACAAAACAAAGGACTGCAACAGAAGAAATGGATTATAGAGGAAAACAATATAACATTATTCAGCCCGTCCTGTCCTGAGCCATTCCTTTATCAAAACAAATGCTATGTAACTATACAGGTTCCAGGGCAAGTTTCTGTGGGCAGAATGTTGTATGTTGCTCATAAATGAAGTGAGCTTTCCTGAAATGTAACGGGAGCACTGAGATTATCAGTGCTCCCGTTACATTTCAGAGTAACGTTACATTTCAGTTTTGCTTATTTTGTTGATCAGAGATACAACAAAATAAGCAAAACGAGCTCTCAGTGAAAATGTCAAAGGCTCTCATTTCCATGAGCTGAGCAGAAACAGAAGCGTGTTGTAGCAGAGTTCTGATGTAAAGCTGCTGCTAACACTCTGAGGTGGATTAAATCAGCTGCCTCAGACGCTTTATGCTGCAGGAGGAGCAGACGAGTGGATACAGAATGAGGCACTCTCTCTCTCTCTGTGTGTGTGTGTGTGTGTGTGTCTTCCTCTCCCCCTTTCNCACTCTCTCTCTCTCTCTGTGTGTGTGTGTGTGTGTGTCTTCCTCTCCCCCTTTCTGTCTCTGTCTGGCTAAATGGATTTGTAGGTATTTTCCCAGATTTGATGGGAGCTTTCATCTGGATGATGCTTATATGTCAGTTGCTCTCTCTCTCTCTCTCTCTCTCTCTCTCTCTCTCTCTCTCTCTCTCTCTCTCTCTCTTTCTCTCATTTTGACCATATTGACATTTGGTTTCCCCATAGCCCTGTTAACCAATTTTTGTTTTTTTTTTTTAATGTAAAGGACTCATTAAATTAAACTAGATTAAAGGACCATACCATCCATTTTGCATGTTTGAGCCTAATATATTCAATTTTCATACATGTTACGTTACTGACAATCATTTCCCAAAGGTAAAACCTTATTTCAACTTTCGTGATATTTTGCAAAATCTCTTAACCTTTCAAAATCAAATATTCAAGTGATACATCCACCTTAAAAATCCATGCTTCTCCTGCTTATGAAGTCACGGNTGATATTTTGCAAAATCTCTTAACCTTTCAAAATCAAATATTCAAGTGATACATCCACCTTAAAAATCCATGCTTCTCCTGCTTATGAAGTCACGGTCCTTTAAATTTTTCCATAAACACAGGTCTTCTTTTGGGACTATATTCCCCGGTGGAGGCATACATTCACTCCACGCTTTTTATTGAGCTTAAACACTAAAATTACATAACTTCTAAAAAAACCTGAATACACGTCTTGTTGGTGATGATGGATTACCTATCCCAAGAACGTTTACAGTATCAACAAGTTGATTTTAATAGCAGAATGAACTGAAACCAATGGAGGTCTGGAAGGTAGGAAAAACATTTTTAATTCACCGTTCCAGTAGTATGCTTTGGGAAATGATTGTCAGTAAAGTTACGTGTATGAAAATTGAATATATTAGGCCTAAACATGCAAAATGGGTGGTATGGTCCTTTAAATTCTCTTTCTCACCGTCTCTCTCTGGGGCTACAGGGATTACAAAGTCCAGACACAGACAGTCTGAGGAGTAGTGGAGGGGTGGTGTGTGTGTGGTGTGTGTGTGTGTGTGTGTGTGTGTGTGTGTGCGTGTGTGTGCGCTGAGATAATTAAAGGATCAGTTTTGTTCTGCTGTTCTGTCAGGAAGCAGGTGTAGCTGCATCATAACAGCGACTCTTCATTAACGCTAAAATTACTGACAGTAAAACGACTGTTTTCTGACTAATTAACTGATACCAACTTACAAAGATGGGTGGTAAAAAAATATACTCAAGTACTGCACTTTTTACATTTTACACCCTCCCCCCAGCACACACACACACACACACACACACACACACACACACACACACACACAGTTTTAGAGGGACATTCACATTTCCCTCACAGTTTACATGTGACATCATAAACATTTTCCCTCCCTTTTTCATTTACTTCTTTTCTTTTTCATTTTTTCTCATTTTTTTTCCTTACTTATTTTGTCATTCCTTCGTTGCACCGTTCTTCTTTCTGTCTTTTCTTTCCTTCTTTTCTTGTATTCTCTCTCTCCTCTCATCCTGCTTCTTTCAGTCTGTGTCTTTCCTTTCCTTCTTCATCTGATTTAGATAGAAGGTGAAACGACATTCTGCTGATTTAACTTTGGCTGATTTAACTTTAGCTCATATTACTGGAATTCAATGGACTTTTTCTTGGAGTAACATTTTGAATAGTGACATGTTTTTATTTTAGCATTTCTTCGGTTAAAAAATGCATTATTAAAATGGGAGATCAGTAACATCGACTCATAACCATACATTCACAACCACTTTAGGTGAGAGTATCATTGTTTCATAAACTTTTTCTTCAAAATTTCCTCCAAAAGAATTATGTTCTTCTTTTGAGCTCTGGAGAGTTTATTTGCTAACTGTGATAAAAATAAATAAAAGTTTAATTAAAGTCAGACTTTTCCTTTCACCTTTGCTGTCTGCCTCCTCAGGAAACCTGAAAAAAAAAAAAATTATCTTAGCTGAAAATCAAATTTTGCCTTAAAGGAGCATACTGGTNCCTCAGGAAACCTGAAAAAAAAAAAAATTATCTTAGCTGAAAATCAAATTTTGCATTAAAGGAGCATACTGGTGATTTTGCATGTTTGAGCCCCATAATTATAATCAGCATACACTTTACATTGCTGCCAGCCATTTTCCAAAATATACTACTGAAGCAGTAAATATTAGAATTGTTTTTTCTACCTTTCAGACTATGACTGGTTTTAGTTCATTCCAGTATGACATTAAAAATCAACTTGTAGAGATTTGAAACATGCTTGAGAAAAGTAATCCACCACAACAAAAACTATTAAATTTTTTGACAAATTTACCAGTCCAACATGGAGAAGAAAACGTATGTCTCTGCCAAGGAACATAGTCCCAGGAGAAAACGGTTACAGAGAAATTAAAATGACCATGCCTTCTACATGTTAGCATGCAAAACATTAAAATATTAGTTGATTTGGAAAAATAAGACAGCTAAAATACAGTTTTATGCTGTGGAATTGTCGGCAGTAATGTAACTTGCACAGTTATGCGTCGTAGGATTTATTGGGCTCAAACTTGCAAAATCACCGGTATGGTCCTTTAACTCTTACTGCTGTTTGCATTTACCCTGTAAGTTTCCTTTGCACTACAAATATAAAAGAACCTTTAAAAGTTTGACTTTTCTTCTCAGTCCAGGTTCAACAGTATTACCCAGATCCAGACCTATCTATCTGTCTGTCTGTCTGCCTCTCTCTCTCTCTCTCTCTCTCTCTCTCTCTCTCTCTTTGCTTAAGGAGTTCCATTACATGGGAATGAGGACAGAGAGAAAACATATCCTCATCCAGGGTCACTGAAACAACGAGCATATCCGTGCTCATCATAACCATCATAACATGATAGCGTACCCTCCATTCATATTCCTCATAACAACGGCTACAATCCCACCATCCCCCTTTGTTACGCCTCTAAATGAGCTGCTTATTTGTGCAGAAAAGGTGTAGGATCATTTTCATAAACAAATTTGTCTTCCCACTCAGCAAACTATTCACCTTTACCTGCACAGGTATCACATGGACGCGGAGCGATGAAGGCGTCAGCATGGCGTCTGAACATGGCAGCCAGTCAGCAACGGCTTTCTGAGAACCTCAACGTGCCGCTGCAAAGGTCAGCGCTGCACGTTCAGATTTTTACCTAATGTTGGAATACTCGCACGGTTGTTGGAATACAGGATAGGAAAATAGTCCGTCAGAAGTAAAGGTCCTCCGTTCACGTGTTTATGGAGGTAAATATTTAAGGGTCAAACCAAAACGCAACAAGATGGCTACGCAGAAAATCGGTTCAGACAGTAATGCTGTGTGTAAAAAAACTACAAAGATGTAACATGATGAGCTGCACTGTTATTGATGGAAGGAGGCGGGGCTTTATTCATCGTAGCAGAAGCACTGGGCGTAAGGTGCATCCGATCCTCCCAGACTAGAATACCTGCAACTTATGGAACAACACACAAAAACACAAAAGACGAGTCAGATGGAGGACGACACCATGAGAGGAATTCATAAAACAAGGTGCCAGGTTAGCAGGTCAGGAGGGTAGTTAGCTTCATGAAGCCACGTGCCTTCATTCATAAACGTGCGTTAGCAGCGGCTTTTATTGCGTTGAAAGAGGCGTGGCTACAGCATTTTGTATCAGCAGCACCCAGTCCTGTGTTCCTCAGCCTCTGCGTCCCGGGACTCCCTGTAGTGTCTGGAGGTCTTCTCCTTCAGTATTTGCCTTTTGACAGTGTTCTCATCATTTCTGAAGTCGCTGAGGACTTCTTTTTTGTCTTTACAGATCTTTTCTTGTTTCCCAGTTGCGGCATTTCTGATTCTGATTTTTTTTTGTTTGTTTTTGTTTTAATTATTCCTCTGTACCTTCTGTCTTAAAATGTGAAGTTCTAATAAGAGAATTTCGGTTTTTCTCTGTGATTTGACATGGCCATTTTGCTTTGACACCGAAGGAAACATTATTTAAATACGCAGCTGAATAACAGGCTTTTGGCTTTCTAACAACAGCTGAAGGTTTAATGGAAACTGATGTGCTAGTTAACGCAACCGAGGCTTTGTGAACAAGCTTCATGTGGCTACCATGCTTTTTTTTTTTTTTAATTTTTAGGAATTATTAAGTTTTAACAACAAAATGTATTATGTAATTTATCTAAAGCAAAGGAAATTTTTTATTTTTTTTTTTACAAATTGCATCTTTAAGCATGTTAGGGGATATTTTACGGATGTTTTAATTTTCATGTAGTGGTTTTCAAACCTTTGCAATGCTTTGATCTCCTTCTTCTCTCCCTAGCCTGCAGCACCTCTGTGCACACTGAGTGAAAACAGGCAGTTTTTAAGCTTGTTTCTACGTTACGTTGTCGTGATCGCGCGCCTCCTAGACTTTGTGGCAGCCAAATGCAGGAGTTGGAGGGTCGACTTGGTGAGCTGCTGCATCCATACCAGCATCTTTATGAGCCATTCCTGAGAGAGTATAAGGATCCCCACGTGGCCCAAAACTCCTGGAGCGAAATAGCAGCTACACTGGGGAAAGATACGAGTTTTTACCTTAAAGGAAAGAAGGATCGTTTTGTGACTTCGTTGACTACTTCCTGCTTGACATCATATTTTCTCTACACTGCCTCCTGTCATTTCGGAGAATATTGCAACAGATAATCAAGTACTAAACGTCTTCCCTCTCTGTGGAAGTGCGGCGACAGAAAGCTCACAAAAGTATAACAAGCCTTTAGTTACTGTTTTTGGACCCGTTGTGTTCTGCTGCGTCTGACCTGAAACAGATGCTGGCCTTTGTGGGCGTGTCTACTGCACGTGTCACATGTTGACATCAAAATGTTACAGAAGAACTAAAACGAGGCCTTCAGGGCCTGAGGCTGCCTCTGACGTGATGCACTTTGTCTGCTGTGAAGCTTTGACGACGTTCAACACTTAATCCTTCATCTATCAATATAAAAATGAACAGAAATAAAATAACACTCCCTTTAGATACTGTTGAGTTTTGTACCTTTTCTGCTTGACTCTTATAACAAAGCCACGTGTTTTGCTGTGTCTGCAAGCTAAAGAATGGTTTTCTCTCCCCAGATTGTCGCATTTGAATCGCTGTATTAAATGATCAAGGCTTTTACAGAGAAAAGCAAAGATTAGAAAAAGCTGGAGGAAAAAAAAAAAAACATCATTTCACGCGGCAGAATAAGTTTCAACCTCTTTCTTATCCTTGTTGCCATCTCAGCACCTCTGATTTATCTTGATGCCTTTGGGAATCCTGATTCTCAAGTTGGAAACCACTCATATGTGCTATGATAATAAATCATATTTAATGAGATTACGAAATGTTTTATGCATAACATCTTTATCTGCAAAGCTGTCAGATAAATGGAGTGGACTATTTTCCTCTGGAATAGAAAGGTGCAGAGGTTTAAAGTTATATATAACACAATATATAATTACAATTGGAAGCATAAGACAAAATGGAAATATCAAAGTAAAGCAACCTTTACATTTCCTCTCCAGTATTTGAGTAAATTACTTTTTTTCTACCTGTAAGTAGTAGGATCATTTAAAATTTAAAGTGACGAACAGAATTTTCCAAACAGGAACAAAGAAATAAGCACAGCTCATTGGCTGTGGGAAGTTTGATGTACGTGTTAGTGTGAAGAAGTGTGGTGCGCTGTCTGACCTTAAAAAAAATCTGGTGTGATAAGTCATCTGGCAGCTATTTTCACCTTGAGGGAGAATCCAGAGCTGGAAGAACACAGTGATCCCTTAACGGTGCCACGCCAATTATTTTGTCCCGAAAAGGTGCAGCTACAAAAACAGAAGTGTTGGCCAGGTGCCAGCCAGCCGTCAGTCACTGTCAGCAAGAATTACGTGTGAGAATTACAAAGGTAAAAAAAAAAAAAAANAGAGAGAGAGAGAGAGAGAGAGAGAGAGAGAGAGAGAGAGGATAGCAGGAAAGAATGAGTGCTGAGCTCCCTCGGGCCTCACCTGAGCTCACCTGCCTCACCTGAGCACTCACATAAGCCTGTAGCTTCAAATGCATCAACACACACTGAACACGTAACTATGATTACAGCTTATGCTGCCATATTAGCTTCGCCGTATCTGCTGGTCGGCTGGCACGACTGTTTTCCTTCCTTTTTTCCTTCTTCAAAAACTAGAGATATTAAGTAATTCGCTAAGGATCAGCATCACGCTAATAAAAAGGCCGGTGAGAATAACGATGCATTAATTAAAGCAATTGTTGATCCATCACAGACGTGTTGCTGTCTCAGGTAAAATGAAGATCAGCTGCTTCATATTATATTTCTTCTGCTTGGCCTGCTGTCAAAGCTTTACAGCTCCACGCCTTCAGAGACTGACACTGATCTATTGATCAGTAACATGTCAGGTGAATACAGTTTAAAACGCCACTCAGACTTCATCACACTGAAATCTGCCGTCAGACTGAAACAGATCTGAAGTTTTGCGTGACCGTGTATTTTAGGAGTCGCCTTCCCAACATGTAAATGAGGAAAAGCAGCCAGTTCTGTAAGACCTAAAACTGTCTGAACCGGCTACTTTGGTGAGTTTCAGATCAATTTTAAAAGAACAGGAAGTGGACAGTGTCTCTGTTTTTAAAAATGTGTCAGTCTACATAATAACTGTACTTTTTACAGTATTTATTGCTGGTGCTGTAAATGACATGAATGTTTCTCTAACTGTGGAACTTTGCTGCCCTCTTGGCCAAGTCTGTCTTGGAAAAGAGATTTGAAATCTTAGTGAGACTTGAAACAAAGGTGAAATAAATAAAATCAAAAACCTCTTAATGCCTCTTTTAGGCCAAACGCTAAAGAAAATGCTGGTAACAGGCTTTTCTGAATACTGTAAGGTGCTGCGTGATGATACCTGTGCTTCAGGTCTGGTCCGACCAGCAGCTCTGCTGTGAGTCAGAGTTTCAGGACAAGCTGTTCAAAGACACATTTTGACGCTGTGATACTGCTGCTTTTACTAGTACTAAAGTTACTTCACACAACACGTCTTCTACCACTAACATTCAAGCAAACACACTGCAAAGAGAGAGAAATGAGCGATCCAAAAGTCAGAATAACTAGCGTGACGGGCTGTATTGTGTTTTCTGTATCGTGTGCTGACGTTCTACCAGAAGAGGCATTTTGCTGCATATCTAATAATAATAATAATAATGACAATACATTTTATTTCATTCTACCCCTTTCCTGTAAATGGTTCATTCTGTCCAGCAGCACTGTGAGGTGTAATGAACCCTGCAGCTTTTATGACGGCAGCATGGTGTTCCTGATGCTGCTGACTTGACCTGCTAAGTGTCAAATCAACAAATTAACCAGTCAGATACGAAGAGACAATAAAACACTTCTTTTCTCACCATACAGAGAAGGTCTGTGGTTAGAACAAATCTACATGTTGTAGACACACGTGTACTTCTGCAACGCATCTCAGCCATCATTTTGTTTTTTTTTTGTTTTTTTTAAGTAATTTAATCTGCGATAAACATTTTGTTTTTAACTATTTTTAAACCCTTGCAGGTTACTGTGGTAAAGCTGCTTTCATTTGTGGAGCAAATTATACAATTAAAAACTTTTTTTGCAGGAGGAAAATAAATTGGGAATCTGAATCCATGGTTCAGAGTTGGACCACAGAAATGTGTCATCATTGCAGCACTTTACTGGGACAGATTTAATATGATAACTCAAAAGAGAGAGAGAGAGAGAGAGAGAGAGAGAGAGAGAGAGAGAGAGAGAGAGAGAATGAATGATGAATTATGTTGAATTAGCTCTGTAACTCTTTGATGAAAGCAGCACAAACTGGGCAGATTTCTCATGTAAATGCTCTCTAGAGACACATCGTCTTTTCAAAATCTCTGCTCTGATTACTCAGCTACTGTCTGTGTGTGACCTCTGACCTTTTAGAACAGCTACACTCACATGGAGATGGAATTTTGGCCAGTTGTCCAATGCATCGCTTTGCACAACCAAGATTTTCCTTAACCGTGTGTGCGTGTGTGTGTGTGTGTGAAATGAGAGATGAAGAGAATAAAAACAGATACACACACACAAATGTACTAACAAATACCACACACACACACACAGCAGACAGCAGCATCCTGCCTGGTTCCCACAGCCTGTCAGTGGAAACCTGCGGAGGGGAAAATATTTGGCTTAGAGGCCTGGAAGAACCCGACCAATGCAGGTCTGGTCCAAGCCAGGACGGAAGGAGAGGGAGAGCAGCCGCGGGGCAAATACCACTCTGCCTGAGAAAGAAGGAACACTTCGGCCCAAACCTGACAGATCCTGACAGGGCTCCATGCCAGGATTACATGAAGCTGAGGTCCACTAATAACTGCTTGGTTTGGGCTGTGTTCAAGCACTTTGTTGAAAAATACTACGAGTAATTTAGCTTAAAAAAACAAAAAAAAAAAAACNAAAAAAAAAAAAACAAAAAAAAAAGTAGTTTTCTGTTTTGGCCAGGGCTTTGCTCAGGCTCTGTTCAGGTTTGGACCACATCCTCTCCGGTTTGTGTCAAATGAGAATAGTTTTTAAGCAGGAGTCAGACTGTAATCTGAGGCAGATTATTCTCTGTGAAAAGATGTCAAGTATTTTTCATTGACTCCAGAAGCTAATTTAGCATTTCATTTGATTTTTCTGGGCTGTTTCTTCAGTCCGACAGCCTCGGTAAAGTCCCCCCAAACAAATTTCCATGAATTTTCAATTTTCCATGGACCGATGAATTGCTGTTCTAATGTGAGGTGGGCGCTGTGTGTGTGTGTAGTATGTCTCAGTGACTGATAATGTCAACGTCAAACACTGTCAGACACGTATGAGACGAGACGTGATGATGATGATGATGATGATCCAGGAGTCCAAAAACAGCTCACAACCCAACCAACAGCAAAGCCTGCCAGTCAAATCCAGACTTGTGACTCAGCCAGCAGCTCAGACCACTCAGAACCTGATATGTGGGTCATACAATACTGGACACCATCGAAACGTTGAGGATTCTGGAAACAGGAGGAAATCGTGGAGGTGGTCTGCTTTAGCCGTGACTGAGTTTTGACTAGTCGTCCACGTAAAGAACGCTTAAAGAACACACACACTGCCACACATAGCATCAGAGCCTCACAGGAAGTATCTGAATCTGAGCAGGAGTCTGAAACCATCTGAGATTAAATCACCAAAGTACTTACTGCAGCTGTAAACCTACAGTTTTTACGCTGAAACTGTCATACGCCACAAATTTATGTTCAACCTGCCCAGCAAACCACACACACACACCCCACACATAAACCCCATGTGTAAACAGAATCATTAAAGCGTCTGTGGAAGCTCAGCATGTTTTTATGTGTTCTGCAAGCTCGGCTCTCCTGTGAAGCTATAGGAACGATACGAAAATCATGGCATATACGTTGGTCGTCAGGCTGTCTGTCTTTCTAACACTTTGGTCCAAAGACAGATCTCTCAAAGGATTTTCAGAACTTGGTTTGTTCGGTTTGACAGGACTAGGGTTCATTTCTCCGCCTTGGCATGATTAGTTTGGGCAGGTCTGAACATAACTGCACCAAACCCGTTTTTTAGGACGTGGTCTCGGTTCGGTTCCAAACAAACTGCAGAGAGTTTCCTTTGTGTTCTGAACGTGATCTGCACCACTTCCAGATCAATCTACTGATCTGCTGATTGATCTAGAAGCAGAGATGGTGTGGTGTGTATATATAAGGTGAAGTAAACTACATCTTTGATTAGCAAATGAAGCAGCTGCTGTGACAAGGTCATAACATATCAATCTCACCTCATCAGGTGAACATGTTGAATGTTAGCATGTGTTATGTATGTTATATGTGTTCAGTATCCTCCATTCTCCTGTGAAGCAACATGCAGCATCCAGTGGTTTCCACGTCATCATTAAGTCTAGCTCAGCTACTTTTTTAAGTAAATGGCCCAAGTGATTATAAAACTAGAAACGTGTCCAGATTCTGTCTTTCTTCAGTGTTATTTAGTTTTCCCACTATAATAAAGATTTTGCTGTGTTGCTTTTCTTTCTCCTGCCCTGAAACATTTCTGACTATGAACAGAGAGTGTTGTCACATGACTCTGGCTGCAGTATTTTGGTTGGATTTGACATTTTCTTGTGTGTGGCTGAACTAAATCAAGCAGTAAATGCAGCATGGTAACAATTTAATCCCTGATTCAGACCAGAGCAAACGGACTACAGCTCTGTAAATGCCCTGAAACTTCTAGTCAGATTTTAATCAAATTTGCTTGTATAGTCATGGTCCCCCGAGAATGAGTCCTAATGATTTTTTTTTTACCTCCTGAGCTTTTCACTAGTGCTGGCAACAGGCCAAAATTTCAATTTGGACAGAAAAATATCAAAATGTAATAGACAAATTGTCATGAAAGGCTCTGATCACATTCATGCTTAGCAGAGGATGAACCCTGCATGAAAATAAAATCTTGCCTATATTATATACAGTAACCACAATCACCTAGAAATGAAATGTAAATTACTCAGAAAGTACAAAATAAGTTTTGTTCGCAGCACTAACACACACACACATGCAGAACGTACACATGCTCCTGCTGACCCTCACCTCAGCACGGTGTTGAGCTTCAGACCACAGGGTGGATTTACGATGCGGGAAATCGAGGAAAGGATCAGTGGAGACAAACAACCAAAAATCTCACTGCTACGTCTTTTCTTCCACAATGGATTCCTGAGAGTCTGACCCTCCCGGAAAACCTCTCAACTGATTTCCAACTGGATTCCTGCTCCGAGGCTGACCACTACAAGTTGGCACATTCATGAAATGTACAGCAATAAATAATTAAACTTACAGAAAGAATAAAATCAATCAAAAGCTGCATTTTATATGTGTTTTTTTCCAACTGTTTTTTTTAATTAGAGGTATTAATCAGGTTGTTCATTCATCTGTTTATCTGTCATTAGTTTGTTGCTTGGTTTATTTTGCAATAATTCACTGTCTACTTTCATATTTATGAAAGTAAACCAAAGTTGGTGGTTTGAATCCATAAAGCAAATGGGAAAAGTTGGCTGAGAGAGCAAAAGCTCTATCCTTCAACCGTTACCGTCAAGACGTGGTTATTTCATCCACATCCTGCCCTGATGCTGCAACGCTTCAATAAGCATTCATGTCCTGAGTGCTTCATCTACTAAAACACCCAATCTGGTATTTTATATTCACAATAATCCATATCAGATGTTGAGCGTTGCAAATAAAAACCCATCAAGGGGGGGTTAAACTTCCCAAAGACATTTCAGCAGGTTATCTGTTGATGCCAGGCATACAGAAAGTGATAAAAGCAAAAAGATTACACAGAGGAAAGGAAGTGAAATTCAGCATTTGAATAAAACAAATGTAAATCCAGGGTCATTCCTTTGCCTCTTTTCAGGAAGATACTGGGAGTGGACCTTTGAGCTGCTCTTGCACTTTGAATAAATGTAATAATGGCAGAATGCACTAGTTAAATTCAAAGACTTAAAAGATTCGTAGGATAAAGAAGTAGGGGTAGCTAAAATAGGGGAAGCTATTTTTAAAAAGTGTGTTTTGAGAAGAGATTTAGATGTGTTTACATGGATGTTAAAACTTTAATTACACTCTGATTAAGGCAACAAAGAGACACTTCAAAGTCATGTCATGCACATTAATTAGGCTGAAATCAGAGTAAATTAGAGTAAGCTTACGCCAAGTAACAGGCCTAGATTACACAGTTGTAAATCAGTTTGTTCGAGCATGTAAACATCATAATTGGAGTAAGCCACCTCCAGATGTATTTCCTCACCTGGCAGGCTCTCCTCATACTCTGATTATGTAATGTGTCGTATATTTGGCAATGCTACCTAATTCCATGCATTTATATGTCTTATATTATTGCCTTAATTAGAGTAGCATTAGATAATCGGAGTATAGAGTTCATGTAAACATCGTGACTGATTCAGCCGAGCAGATCTGCTTTGGTAAGTCGTTTCAGAGCCTCAGGGCCGTGACAGCAAAGGCTCAGTCACACTCAGTCTCTAGCCTGGACTCTGGACTAAAGGCCACTGCCAGCACGTCCCACGCTGTGTGTAGCTCAGAGGGAATTCACAGCTCTGCAGCATAATAAGAGCCAGGCCATGAAGTGTCTGAAATGAGCCCAAAAATAAAGAGGAAGAGAAGGAACAGCATGCATAATGTAGCATATAATACAGTGACTTCATGAAATTTAATTCCTATGGCATCTTATGATATTTTCAAGTCAAAAACAATATAATATACTTTTTGTGGCACTCCAATAAAATTCTTGGGGAATTACTTTGGTTCTGGTTCTGCATCAGAGGGACTTCATCAGGGTTCATGGCCGCTTTGTCCCGAAAATCTCCCTTATTTTCAAAGCTCAGTGTTGACAGATATGTACTGCGATCACAGTGACTTTTGTTTTATTTAATGTGTTTGACCGTGAGAATGAAATTTTATTGGCCCCCGTCCTCATCAAAGTTGCCCATCCTTGAGGCCTCATTGATAAAACAGTGCATGGAATCCATACTGACAGTTTATGTACATGCTCAAAACAGAGAAATGGCATACGCACAAAAACATTCAGGTTTATAAAACACCTAACATCTAGATATAAATATGTACAACTCTCAGATTTTGGCACATCTTAATAGCTGACATTTTGTAAACTGAAGAATGAAATTTTAAAAAAGATTGTATTTCTAAATGGAAATGAACTGAAATAGCTGAGTGGAGGCTGAGTGCTTCAGAACGACAACGTTTGCCAATAAAAGTTAAGTTTCAGCGGTAAGTTGCCAGCTGGCTGTAAAATCAGACGTCTCTTGCATTTACTCAGATCTGCTGTGCACACGATGTTCAGCCCAGAGCGGCATGACCCCGACACCAGCCATCTACCATCCTACCAGCCATCTACCATGCTACCAGCCATCTACTATCCTACCAGCCATCTACCATCCTACCATCCTACCAGCCATCCTACCAGCCATCTACCATCCTACCATCCTACCAGCCTTCCTACCATCCTACCAGCCATCTACCATCTTACCTACCATCCTACCATCCTATCAGCCATCTAACATCCTACCATCCTACCAGCTGTCCTACCATTCTACCAACCATCCTACCAGCCATCCTACAATCCTACTAGCCATCTACCATCCTACCAGCCATCTACCGTCCTACCATCCTACCAGCCATCTACCATCCTACCATCCTACCAGCCTTCCTACCATCCTACCATCCTACCAGCCATCTACCGTCCTACCATCCTACCAGCCTTCCTACCAGCCATCCTACCAGCCATCTACCGTCCTACCATCCTACCAGTCATCCTACCATCCTACCAGCCATCTACCATCCTACCAGCCATCTACCATCCTACCAGCCATCTACTGTCCTACCATCCTTCCAGCCATCTACCATCCTACCAGCCATCTACCATCCTACCATCCTACCAGCCATCCTACCAGCATCTACCATCCTACCAGCCATCCTACCATCCTACCAATCCTACCAGCCATTCTACCAGTCATCTACCATCCTACCATCCTACCAGCCATCTACCATCCTACTAACCATCCTACCATCCTACCAGCCATCTACCATCCTACTAACCATCCTACCATCCTACCAGCCATCTACCATCCTACTAACCATCCTACCAGCCATCCTACCAGCCATCTACCATCTTATCTACCATCCTACCATTCTATCAGCCATCTAACATCCTACCATCCTACCAGCTGTCCTACCATTCTACCAACCATCCTACCAGTNCTATCAGCCATCTAACATCCTACCATCCTACCAGCTGTCCTACCATTCTACCAACCATCCTACCAGTCATCTACCATCCTACCATCCTACCAGCCATCCTACAATCCTACTAGCCATCTACCATCCTACCAGCCATCTACCATCCTACCATCCTTCCAGCCATCTACCATCCTACCATCCTACCAGCCATCTACCATCCTACCAGCCATCTACCATCCTACCATCCTATCAGCCATCCTACCAGCATCTACTATCCTACCAGCCATCCTACCAGTCATCTACCATCCTACCATCCTACCAGCCATCCTACCATCCTACCAGCCATCTACCATCCTACCAGCCATCTACCATCCTACTAACCATCCTACCATCCTACCAGCCATCTACCATCCTACTAACCATCCTACCATCCTACCAGCCATCTACCATCCTACCACCATGTTTATGCTTTAGTGCACATGCCAAAACAAGGTGACCAACCGGCCGTGATGAAGGACTGCATCCTCTTCTCACAGGATGCAATAAGCTGAAACTCAAGAGCAAAATACAATGTTATTTCCAGAACGCAGAGAGTGACAGATCAGATCTCACCAGTTTCATTCATGCAGCTTTGAAATGGAGAAATGCATTGTGGGTAATGGAACAGGATTGTGGTCAGTTCATACTGAATGTATTTTCAGCATTAACTGCTCATGTTTTCTCAGCTGGAGAAAATCCTATATTAGCCACACAGATCTAGAAAATAACTAAGTATTCATTCAAGAACTGTACTTGCTTTAAGTACAGTTTTAAGGAACCTGTACTGTAGTACAGTATTATACAGTATTTCCATTTTGCATTACTTTCTACTGTTATACCAAATATTGCACTTTTTACTGCACTACATTCATCTGATCTATCTGAATTTATTCCTAAAAGTCAACATGAGATAACCTCATTAAAGACCACTCTTCACTTTTACTGGTATGATTAAGGTTAATTCATGAAAAGAAGATGAAGGTTTGGAAAAGTCTGAAGTTGTTTAAGAAATAAAAAGTATAATTTATATGAGAACGGCATGTTTGGATCTGTAGGACTCATCAACAGTGTCTGAACCTCATCTGTCTACCTTCACCTCTGTCACTGATGTTCTGTCTGACTTTCACACGGCTCTTCTTAACACTGTAAAAGTCATTTTATTGTGGACATATCTGTTGGAAATGATTATCATTTATTTATTGAATAACTGATAGCAGCAGGCTCAACAGACAATCCATGGAAACTGGAGATAAGACAGTCCGTTAGTGGTGAAGAGACTGACGCTGAAGGATGGAAGCTGTTCAGATGATGATGATGATGATGATGATGATGATGATGATGATGATGATTGGGGGTTGTTCAATAGTCAATCCGAAAGACAGAATTACTTAAGACCAACACTGCACAATCAATTAGTTCTATGAATGCAGAAAGAAAGGTGATCTACTTTGCTGTTATTATGCTGCATCTAAAGACGACTTAAGAGGAAGATGTTTAAAAGTGAGGAGCAGAGATTACTGAGTTCACATGATCTGCCCTCTGGCCAGAGTCTTGTACAACCAGACTGTGAAGGTTGATGGATAGTTGTGAAGTCAGCATAGAACGATGAGACGTGTTGCAGTTTCAGAAGTGCCGCAAACTCGATGCTTCCAGAATGAAACTCAGAAAGACTAGTGATGCATTCTCCTCATCAGCTATACGAAGCTTCATCTCCATGTGAGCAAAGAAGAGAAATGCTAATCATCTACTCTGGTACTTACTGACAAATTTGTCAACATATAGTCTTCCCAGAACAATACGACTAAAGTGAGAATGATGGAATGGCATTGCCACACTTTTCTGTGGATATTCAGTATTCTCTAATGAAGTCCTTCCCACGTTTGAGGAAACCAGCGTGCAAAGCTGCAGCTTTAACTTTAACTGGAAGCCAGCATTGTTTTGTTTTTTTTATGATGATTTATAGTTTCTGATCTAAAAATACTCCAGCTGCTCAATATTTAAAGCAGTTGGTGAAGTTAAACTGGAGTGGTTGAAGGCTGATGGTGTGGTGACACTGATGACAGAAAACAGCTCATTTTCCTGTATTATGCAGCTCTGTCATACATTCGTCCTGTAGTGAAACTTGTGTTTCTCCACCACCTACATTGTGAGCAATCAGCTCATTTAACACTCTGCTTAGCTTTCAACTGTGCAGCTGGATGATGAACGTTCAGTGTGCAGCAAACTTTCCAAAAGCATATTTCATTTTTCACAGCATATTTCTGCCATTTGACATCATGTTGTCAAGCCGGGATCCAAACTACAGAGAGAGAGAGAGAGAGAGAGAGAGAGAGAGAGAGAGAGAGCACATTCCAGCTGCAGAGTGTTTCAGAGAGATTATTGTATGTCATCTATGAGACACCCCCCAGGCTGAACAAAGCGTAGCAGGCGTCCAAAGACGGGATTTTTACTGAGCATAAATTCTGTAGATGCAGAGATCACCCAGCGAGAGACGACACGGCTGTCTGACGTTTCTTATATCTAAAAATATAAAGACAAAGTCATCCTTGCTCTCCCCTGGAGGCTGCAGGTGGAGTATACATCAGGTTTCTGTAGGTAATGGATGAGCAGGCAGCTGCAGGCCTTTGTGGCAGAACAAGAGTCTGCAGCCATTCTGTGTTGCTGCATGCAGGAGATAAAAGCCTGATAAACTGAGGCAAAAGAAGTATCAAACTCTTTAATTTAGTAAAAGCAGCAGTACTGGATTAGTAATAGACTCTGCTACAAGTAAAATGCTTACATTCTAATTTTGACTCAAGAGAGAGAGCACAGTATTTGTAGTAAAATATTGGAATAGCTGAGGTAAAAAAAAAAAAAAAGGNAAAAAAAAAAAAAAAGTACACATAAAGAATAAGTAAAGACTTTCATTTTCTGTCGAGTGAAAACCTCATACTGTCAATTTTGGAGATTTTAATGTTTTCAGATCAGTTTAAGTTGGAAAGGAAAGATAAAGAATGAAAGATGAAAGAAGAGAAATAAAGATATTAGATATTCTATGAGTTTACTGGATGTTCACATGTAAAATTAGTGCCTGTACTACAGCTGTCAGATAAAGGTAAATGGCATTTTTTTAAAAAAGTGCAGTATTTCCCTCTGAAATATAGTAGACAGTCCAAAATGAAATGTCCATTTAATTTACAAACTAAAGTGAATTACCAGTACAGCAAAATCGTGTACACGGCAAGTACTTAATACACATTACTTTCACCTACTGCTAATATTATGACTGCTGCTACATTTTATGTTACTACTGCTGCTACTATCAGAAGAGGAATGTAATTAATGTTTTAACTGAAGTACTGCACTTAAAGGACCATACCAGTGATGTGCATGTTTGAATTTATTTTATTTTTGTCTCGATTTTGTCTGATTGTGTTTTGGTTTATGTACTCACAGTGCAACACTCCTGCTAGCACAGCATCTGTTAGCTAGCTTAAAACTTAGCTTAAAAACGGCTCCTTTTTCATTTTACGATTTCCATTTTCACAGCAAAAATCGGAAAACGGCTCGTTTTACAAAAACTCACGCACGCGCTGTAGCTTTCTTTATTGGAAAAGATATGATGCCAATGCAGACTGTTGAAAAAGGGATTTTTCCGTCCATTTTCAGTTGGTTATTTTTTATGTTCAGAACATGCAACAAAGAAATTGTTAAAATAAATTTTAAGTTCAAGTGACTTTAAATGCAGCAGAATCTTTGCCATATCACGATATATATATCAATATCGATCAATATTTTTAAAAAAAATATCATCATAAAAAATTTTTCATATCGTCCAGCCCTAGCCCGGAGCGTGTTCTGCCACACGGACTAATTTTTACCAGCACAGCTCAATTCTAGAACCACTCATCCAAACAACTTCACACGTGACACTGCATTTCTTTGGGTCCTGAGCAACACACCTGCTGAATATCAGCTTCATTCATGACGGGTTCTATGGTGGTGCCACAGACAGAGATTTCTGCCTTTATAGGTAGATAAGCAGATGGAAAAGGTCACATGATCCTTCATATGATCAGTCAGCTGCACTTATTTAACAGCTGCACCTGGTCCACAACACAGCTGCACCCACTGTCCTCAAGACCCTGAACCTTGACTTCTGACCCTGACCTTGACCTGTTATCCCTGCTGCTCTGCTCTCTTTCCAACGTAACAACAGATAATCAGCTGTTTCCTGCAAACTGGAAAGGCCATCCTGTGTGCCTGAGAGACAACGCATGTCTACACGCACACACACACACACACACACACACACAGGTACCCTCTCTCCATCCCGTCACCTTGAGCTCCATCAGTTCCTTGCTGTTCATATCCCAACATAAACAGCGGTTTCGGATGTCGTTGATCACAGGAAGTCTGTGATTGGTCGATAGCAACTCATCAGACAGTTAACGTGAAAGAAGGAGAAGGTTTGTTTCAGCTCACTGGATTATTATTATCACTAGTGCAATTCTGTTCACAGAATAAAGAACAGCAGCCATTCCTCTGTTTCTCAATCAGCGTAAGCAGGAAAAAATGTTACCAGCAAACATCAACTATCAGCTCACTCATGATGAACCTGCATCCCAACACGTGGAAAGTGGCCAAATTACTGTAAATATAACGAGTTGTCGGTTAAATGTGACGTTAAAGGAAAGTATTATCCTGACAATCTACAGCAAAAAGGAAACGCAGGAGCAGCAGGAAAAAAAAAAAGGTGGGAACCGTGGGAACATCTCAAAAAGCAAAATATAAGCTTCGACCTTAGTTTAGTTTCCAAATCTGAAATTTGTAGCTTTTCCAGAGTCACAGTTTGACGTCTTCTGCTGCTCCTTGTTACGTATAACGATGCAAAGTGCATCCGTTTGTCATGGATTAACAGACAAAACAGAACATGATACAGATAACACAACACAGCATGAGATTTATAGTGATTATTTCAATGTTTGTTACATATTCCATTTATTTAGTCTGAAATATAAAATGTAAATTCACATAATGTAAAGTTAGACTGTGTATGTGATGAAACAGTTACAACATCAGGCAGAAGATGAAGCAGAAATGAACAAACCTTCCAGCATCCCTGTTTCCACAAGCTGCTGATAAAACTACCAGGTGTGTGTGTGTGTGTGTGTGTGTGTCACAACAGAGGAGCAGGCGTTAAATCAGCTCATCATGGTTTTACTGTCATGCTTCATACATGTTGGTGGAAAGTCACTGCAGCTAGTTTGCTCAGCTACTTTCTTCCTTCCTTTCATCCTTTGTTCTTCTCCTTCCACTGATCAGAAAGCATGAAAATCTCCAAAATGTGAAATATGAGGGTTTTTTTCAGCAGACAAATACGTTCTGCTTCTTCATATTCATCTGAACTTTGGAATACTTATGTACATGTAACTGTTAAAATACGATTTAGGCATGACAGGAAGTGCACATCCTGACCAAATTCAAGGCATTACTGAATAGTACCTACCAATACTTTTAGTGGGTAAAGTTTGTTTTACATTAGACATTCCTCATATCTGCTTCTTAAAATAATTAAACGTAACATGCTGCGACCTTTAAAATAACCACCGTAATGTCTTCATCTTCAACGCTCTGCCAGCAGCACACACACAAATAACTAAAACATGTTAATAATTTGTGTGTTTGACCTGCAGGAAACACAGGCAAAGAGTTTTCAGGAGAAAAAACTGGAGGAAGAGCAGCAGTTCAGTGAACTTAGGTGACAACAAATGCTCGCACGCACACACACACACACACACACTCACACACAAAATGCATCCGACTAAAAGTGTCCTGATTAACGCCGAGACAAACCTCGCCTGCTTTGGTGTTTTCACTTTAATACTTGGTGAGGAAACAGCCTGGTATGTGCTGCGTTAAGTGATGTCTCTTGTCTCTGCCGTGAGGACACGGACAGGACATCCTGCACTCGCAGCCAGCAGGGCGTCACGGCTGATGGTGTCAACCGCTCCTGCTCGTCGCCTGGCAGCATCAGCTGACTCACTGAGTGATTTTACCGACCGTACCATTAAGCCGTCATCATTTCATCATCATCCTGCCATCCTTCCTTAGGGAGACGAGTCCAAGTCAGCTCCACATGAGCACCGTGTGACAGCACACGGAGGAGGACACGCATATCACATTCTGAGGAAATACACACACACAGCCGTCTGCCCAGCTTCTAAGCTTTTATAGTAAAAAAGAAAAAACCTCTGCATGTTTTCACTGTTGCCGTGGCAACTGAAGCCCAAACACAGAGAAAGAGAGAGGAGCTTTGACACATACTTAATTTCTCTCCGAGCTCACATCCTTTCTCAGCAGCCATGCACATTCAGGACATGCATTAACTCAGCCGCACATACGCATTCTGCAGATGCACGCTCAGAACGTGAGCCAGGCCGGGCGCCCTCTCGCCCTCTCTGATCCCTGGAGGGGTGCAGGCGTATCCAAGGAGGTTTTTCCAGCAGAACTCCAGGTATTTTCCAGCTCTGGCCTCTCCTCCATCAGCCTGGCTGCCCTACAGAAAGACTCTGGCAGTAAATCCAGCTCAGCTTGTTATGGTGCAACAACTCTGACAAGTTAGAAATGTCACAGGGCTGGCTGCCAGACCACGCTAACGCTGCTGCAGCCAGGACACAGCCGAGAGGGATTCCTGCAGCACGCACGTCACCGGGGGAGGGGCCAATTAAGCTTTATCCTTCTCAGGTTTTCACCAAAACTAATTACCCTGCCGTTTTTAGTTGAAACTGATTTTCACCTTGATTTTATGTCTCTACATGTCCAACAGTAAGACAACAGGTTTCACTGTAAATGAAGAAATGTTGCAGTGAGGACAGAGCAGAAACGTTAGCAGCAACACAGACGTAAAGGAAAAGACAGAGGTGAGCTGCTGATTGCATCAACAATCCAGTCTGCCTGACAAAAGCGTCAGACTGGGTGATTCTGCCAGTTGTCATTTACTTTCAGCACCGACGTTCAAACCCAAAGCCGATGCGTGACGTTCTGTTGTCATCTCTGGAGACGAACGTTCACATCAACTCTGACACAGCGACACGCACAACTCACACAGCACAACGCATCAAAATCAGCAGGTAGACCAGCGCTCCACGCCTTTTACTATGTTACTCAGGCAGGAAGAACACAGAGGAGTTTCAGCGGCTACGCCATCCTCAGCATAACCACAGCAAAGAGTGGTGCTCCTTATTAAAGGACCATACCCCCCATTTTGCATATTTGAGCCTAATATATTTAATTTTCATTCATATGTAACGTTACTGACAATCATTTCCCAAAGCATACTACTGGAATGGTGAATTAAACATGTTTTTCCTACCTTCCAGACCTCCATTGGTTTCAGTTCATTCTGCTATTAAAATCAACTTGTTGATACTTGAAACGTTCTTGGGATAGGTAATCCATCATCACCAACAAGACGTGTATTCAGGTTTTTTTTAGAAGTTATGTAATTTTAGTGTTTAAGCTCAATAAAAAGCGTGGAGTGAATGTATGCCTCCACCGGGGAATATAGTCCCAAAAGAAGACCTGCGTTTATGGAAAAATTTAAAGGACCGTGACTTCATAAGGCTGTGTAACTATTAGCAGGAGAAACATGGATTTTTAAGGTGGGTGTATCACTTGAATATTTGATTTTGAAAGATTAAGAGATTTTGCAAAATATCAGGAAAGCTGAAATACGGTTTTATCCTTTGGGAAATGATTGTCAGTAACGTAACATGTATGAAAACTGAATATATTAGGCTCAAACATGAAAAATGGATGGTATGGTCCTTTAATAGAAACAATGCCAATCAGCCTCTGCATCAATTATTCAATTAAATGATCCCAAAATGAATCAGTTACAGACAAACATAAACACAGCACAATAAAATACATAAAAATATGAACAAAATATATGTAGTAGTTAAAAAAAGGTAAAATTTGATGAGGTATACAAATCATAAATATCAAACCAAGATAAGAAGTGGGAATATTCTGCTTTTCAGTCTCTAACATAACTAACTGGTTTACTGCTAAAGCAAACAGCTGAATTACACTGTGAGCCGTTCTACATGTTTAGAAACGATCCGCTGAAACGCTGAAGACGTCTCAGGTTTCACCTTCATCACCATCATCATCATCATCATCATCACCATCATCATCATCATTCTGTCTGTAGAGCGAGCAGATAACTCTGTCAAAGCCCAAAACACAACTCTGACAGCCAAAACTAAAACTTCTCATTAACCAAAAATACTGTGTGTGTGTGTGTGTGTGTGTGTGTGTGTGTGGGAGAGGGATGCTTTAGAATGAAATACATTACACTCCAAATTGCATGTGAATGAAAACATTAACAAACACACATGCGCGCACACACACACACACACACACACACACACACTTTAAGCATCACTCAAGAAGAATTAATNCATGCGCGCACACACACACACACACACACACACACACACTTTAAGCATCACTCAAGAAGAATTAATTCCAGCTGTAATGTACCCAGTGAAGCATCACTCTTTTGTAACTTAACACTTGACTAACACACTGATAGATGTACACGCATACACACACACACACACACACACACACACACTCACACACAGCACGCTGACTGGTTGGAAACTCCCCTTCAGCATCAGTGACTGCAGCTGCAATGGTGTGTATCTATGCTGGCATGTGTGTGCATTTATATTTGCATGGATCTGTATTTGTGTGTGTGTGTGTGTGCGTGTGTAAACCAAAGTAAAGCTGGCTCTAAGTTGTTATTGGAGAACAAAGTGGGGGGG
>VXCM01003855.1:8456-39964 GCA_014773175.1 Lucifuga dentata
GTTCCGGTGGAAACGTTCCTGCAGGTTTCAGGTCTGAGTTTGCTGCATAAGAAACACACCCATTCAACAAAAAACAGCTCCATGAATAAAAACAGAATTTACTGACGTTCTACAAAAGCTGTCAGTAATTCTTTCTCCATTTTGAACCAAAGTCTGAGGTGTGTAAATTATGTTTAGTCTGTTTTTATTCCAGACTTTACAGCAACAACGTCAGAACCTTTAAACTACATATCAAAGTGCATGACTGCTCCTCCTAAGTCATACTTTTTACGTCTTGTGCTAATTAAGTTCATTTTAGGAATAATTATGAAAACGTAAATTCAGTGGAGAGCAGTTAAACTTCGCCGTGATCGTTCAGGAGATTTGATGTGAACATCAGGCATGTGTAAAATAAGAAAAACATGTTTTAAACTGCCGCTGTGCGAACAACTTCCGCTAAACTCAATCCAAGAAAAATCCAAGATGGCGCCAGAGTCTCTCACAGCAGCAGTGCGCTCACTGCGCCCTCTGTTGGTCGGAGGTCGAATTGCAGCTATACATCGCTTGGCAAAAATCTTATTTTCGATCAAAAAATCAGTTTAGGATTGATTTTTTATTTTTAAAATCTTTTATTTTGCGTTAACACAAATCTAAAAAATTAATACTAATCTAAAAAAAATATCCAAAAATCTAAAATCAATCCTAAACTGACTGATTTTTGATCCAAGGTGGTTAAAAAAATATCTTTAACAATGTTAGTCAATTTACCATGTTTGTTAACTGACATTATTGGAAAAAATAAATACATTTTAATTTAAAAAACACAGTTGGTTGGTTGGCCTTTAACTTAAAGTTAGAATCCGAGCCACTTTGACACTATAATAGTATTTGCTGTTTTTGTGTGAAGAGCTGAAACATCACGTTCTTTTAAATCTGGCTTGATGGATTCCTGCTGTCTTTTCTCTCCTCTTGTCATGTTGTATTTGTAGTTTTTTTTTCAGGAAATCTCCCTGCTGTTGACAGTATTGATATGTCTCTACTGCGATAATGCCTCTTTGATCTAAGCGGGAGTTTTACTTGAATACTTCAGGAACTGTGATTATTCCAGGTTATTTCTGTCTCCATCCAGCCTAAGTGGAGTTTATTGATGCAGCAGTGGTCCTGTTTGTATTTTAATGTCTTGTGATTCATGTTTTCTGAACATTTTAACTGTCTCTCTGTAATGAACTTGCTCTAAAGGATTTATGAGGCTTTTTTTTTTTTTNTTTTTTTTTTTTTTGAGTGGATTATCTGTGGGACTAAATATGAACAGGTGTGATTGTTTAAAAGGAAACAGTAAGACTTCCCAGTTTAAGATATTAAAGGTCACATGCACTGTTATTCTGAGATTTCAAATAAATTCATGTTTGCAGAGAAATGCAGTATTTGTGCATTGATTCACTTTTTCATTTGACTCCAAAACAACCAGAATGTTCTAAACAATGTTCCTAAAAAAGTAGTGATTTTGTCGCCCTCTATTGGTCACAAGTAGGAATTACGACAACATTGACTTGTGTTATTTTCCACCTAAAGAGTGGAACTGCAAATAAAAGCCAAAATCAGATTTAAGCAAACTTTAAAGAATTTAAAAAAAAAAAAAAAAANTTAAAAAAAAAAAAAAAAATCTTTATTACATTTTTTTATTTAGGTCCCAAAAAAACCATAATAATAACATTATATCAATAATATTAATACAGAAATTGAAAAAAAGGAGGAAAAACAAATAAAATAGCTTTTCTGTCCACAGCCTCAAACATGAGGGGTTGGGAAGGGATTCGATCACCCAGAAACTCTGCAGTCTGTTTTTGGGGTGGGNAATGGGGCGTGGCTTCAAGCTTGGGTTTGTTGTCCATCATTCTGCTGTGCACCAATCAGGAATGTTGAGTTGAGGCAGGGGGCGGGTTTTCGAGGTAAAGTGGGCGAGCTGAGGATCAGGCTACTGTTGTGACATCTAAGGAAAATAAGGAAAAAAAAAAGGAAAATGAGAAGATATNGATCAGGCTACTGTTGTGACATCTAAGGAAAATAAGGAAAAAAAAAAGGAAAATGAGAAGATATGGAATTATCCTTCAAAGACATTTTCATGATCATCTCAAAGCATCATTCCCAGCCCAAACTACAGCATCCAGGTTTTTCCAAAGAGTTTCAAAAAGAAAGAAAAACATAATCAAAGAAGTTAATTTGTACTAATAGCTAAAAATGAAGAGACTTGACTTTGCTGTGTGGCAATGCTAACGCTAACTGATATAAGCACATCCAGCAAAACTTCAATTAATGTCAGATTAACGGAATAAACTGATTGCTTTAACGTCACGTAAACACCATAATCAGACTGAAATGGGCATAAATCAATGTGTGTTTACTCTGATAACAGAACCCAGATTATGTGATTCATTCATTAAATTATTCAGCCATGTCAATGTTATAATAAATAAAACACACTGTCCAAAAAAAAAAAAAAAAAAAAAAAAAAATTAGGCAAAAGATCAGAATTGAGCACTGAGACCTGTGTTGTACCGTATATACTGGAGTACAAGCCGACCTCTGATGATGTTCCATCAATTTATTTGTTTAGCAAATTCCCTGTATTTCTGGGTATTGTCATAGTATTCCTGTGATTTTCTGAAAATAATCCACGTACCGGTAAACATGATATTTCAGCAGCTAATTACTGCAACTGACCAATTGCAGCAGAGCTTACTAACCACCACTAAATGTGCTGAATAAGATGTTTATCAGGAAATATCTCACGCTAAGGTCTGATTTAAACTAGTTTCCACGGGTAGTGGTAACGGGTAGCATTTGAAGTTTCTTTCTCTGGGATCAAATCTGAATTTCTCCTGCATAAGCCGACTCCCGATTTACTTTGTGAAATTTGGTAACAAAAACTCGGCTTATATTAGAGTATATACAGTAAATGTAGCCTAACATAACTCCCATGTGACCCAATGAGTCACCTGACCAAAGGTGTGAAGGACTCTCAGAATAACTCTTAGAGTTAACAAGTGGACAAACGTCTTCATGACTAACATACTAACAAACATGGCGTCCTGATCACTAAACCGTGGCCGTTTACGTCCGTCTACCTGTTGCGTCTGTGCCTGTGTTTGTGTCTCGGGTCCTCGGCTCGCCAGCCGGCTCAGGATGTTCCTCTCTGACATCTGGAGTCGAACAGCGACCGGTGGTATCCGGGCGATGGTTGCCGGGAGGCGAGTAACGTCTGCCTTCATGTCGCTCAGCAGCTCCTCCAGCTGCTTCAGCACTGAGAGAGAGAGAGAGAGAGAGAGGTAAGGATGAGTTTGTAGGTTTAATAAATGTCAGACAATAACACGACACCTGAATGCATAAAAAAAGCTCCATAAATAAATAATTATCAGTCTGTCAGCCATCTTTTTTGTTGACCTTTATTTTACAGGTAGAACAGTCTTACCTTTGTGCAGGACGGCGTTGGCGGGCTTGTTTCCGGACATGGACTCCTTGCTGAGGTGCTGGTGGGACTCGGCCAGACACTCCACCTCACTGAAGCGGGTNACATGGACTCCTTGCTGAGGTGCTGGTGGGACTCGGCCAGACACTCCACCTCACTGAAGCGGGTGTTGAGGGCCATGGAGGGGTGTGAGGGATCCTCAGACATGTTGAGGTAGGCGGCGCGGCGCAGCTGCTCCTCGATGACCAGGGCCTGCTCCAGCAGCTGGAGGAGGGGGCGGAGCCACGACCTTAAAATCACCTTTCCCTGACTAAGCTCGTGTTCTGAAATATATTTCTTCCTATTTTAATATTTTCCAAACCTTGAACCTCCGAGCCAGGAACTTGTTCTTGATTTCCAGGAAGTTGCCTCGGTTCATCTCTCCTTTGAACGGCTCGTTGAGGATGGCGAACTTCACGTCGTTCTGGATGTCCTGCCAGCGAGCGTAGCCGTGTCNCGGCTCGTTGAGGATGGCGAACTTCACGTCGTTCTGGATGTCCTGCCAGCGAGCGTAGCCGTGTCTGCGGGGCGCCGCCGTCAAGGAAAATGACAAATTTATCACTGCTGGTGTCAAAGGTCACAGGTTATCAAAGAGAAGCAGACACTGCAAGAATAATGTAAGCCCCGCCTTCGAAAGACGAGTGTCAGCCAGAGATGGAAAAGGATACTGTATGATGCCAGCCAGCAGCCAGTAGTCATGGCGACGGTGCCAGATCTCATTGGTCTTCTTTGTAACCGTGGCAGCACGTTCCTCGTTCTGCCACAAGGAGTGAAGCTCTGGAGAGAGAGAGAGAGAGAGCGAGAGAGAAATTTGATTATCATTATACAGACCTCCCAGGTNCTGGAGAGAGAGAGAGAGAGAGCGAGAGAGAAATTTGATTATCATTATACAGACCTCCCAGGTGTGTGTGTGTGTGTGTGTGTGTGTGCGTACCTGTGAAACCTCCATCAGCGATGTTGAACATGAACCTGCTCTTAGCTTTCTTCTTTTCTTCGCTGGCCCCGCCCCCTGTGGCTGCGCCTGCTGAGGCTCCGCCCTCTTTACCACTGTCTCCGTTCTGCAGTTTAGGCCCCTCCTCCGTCTTCGGCGCCTCCTTCTCCTCCTTCTGATCTGCTGACGGAGGAAGAAATGAAGACTCATATCTGCAGACATGTTTGTTCCTCGTGAAAATGGGAGGCGGAGTCAGACTTTCGTACCTTTCTTTTCTTCAGGAGTCATGTCCATTTTTTCTGTCTTTTCTTCTTTCTTCTCTTCTGTTTTACAGCAAACAGAAAGAAAAAAACATTAGACAGAGTAAAACAAGAAACTGAGACTTTAGCAGAAAACCGCTAAAGCAGCTGCTGTACCTTTGACCACAGATTCTTCTGCTTTGACCTCTGACCCTTCTGTCTTGGCCTGTGACGGTGATTTTGTTTCCTCTCCTCCCTCTGCGCTGGTCTTCACACTCTCTCCCTCCTTCTCACCGTCTTTCTCCTTTGGACTCTCTGCTTCTCCGTTGCTGGGTTTGTCCGTTTCCATGGGCTCCTNCCGTCTTTCTCCTTTGGACTCTCTGCTTCTCCGTTGCTGGGTTTGTCCGTTTCCATGGGCTCCTCCCCGTTCTTCTCCTCCTTCTCCCGCTCTGCTGACGGACTCTTCTCCTCGTCGTCTGGGATGGCGATCACCTGCAGCAGCCGCCAAGGAACAAACATCCAGACGACTGGAATCAACTGGAGCCAGTCCACTCAGAACACACGGCTTCAGCAAACACGCCTCAGACTCATACAGTACAGCTGCTTCATGTGAACATATGTAACTCCTGTAAAGATCAGTCAGTAATAAAGACACGCCAGACATATGTACTAAACGCACTGAGGCTAAAGGAACACCGTTTCTTTGTATTTGGCAATGCAGGAAAATTAAAATACTCTGTGAAGAGGTACGATTAGTAATTGAAAGGCCAAAGCTAACTGTATTGGACCCTCAGCTTTTTCTTTTGGTATATATCCAGAAAAGCATAATTATAGTAAAAATGACCTAATATTGATAGACCTTAGTTTGCTAAATGCTAAAAAGTTAACTGCGCTGATGTGGAAAAAAACTAACAGAGCAAAAAGTACACAATGGATAAAGGAAATGTCAAGTCTTCCACTGGAAAGGATGACTTTTACAATGAAAAGTAAACAAAAAAGGTCTGAAGACACATGGAGGGCCTTTATGGATTATGGATTATGTGAATCAGACTGATTGGTGGATGATGAAGCAGAAGGTGGCTGCTGTGAGCCGTGCAGATTCTGAGACTGAGACTCTTGAAATGACCAAAGAAATGTGAAAGAGCTTATAANGTGAGCCGTGCAGATTCTGAGACTGAGACTCTTGAAATGACCAAAGAAATGTGAAAGAGCTTATAACTGTAATTTTATATTATTTTCTCACTAATTAGGATTACCATCTCTCAAAAAAAGAGGAGTATTTTTTCATTTCATTTTATTATTATTTTTTGTTTATAATCATTTATCTGTATGTTAGCAGCCACTTCAATTTTGTTATTCTTTATATGTGAAAAAGTGGTGANATCATTTATCTGTATGTTAGCAGCCACTTCAATTTTGTTATTCTTTATATGTGAAAAAGTGGTGAGGCTGTATATTCATGCTGTTTAAAATCAATAAATATATTGTTCAAAAAAAAAACACGTCTTTACCTCGTCAGCCTTTGCAGACTCTTTGCCGTTCTTCTCGGCCTCGCCCTCTTTTTTCACCTCCTTCTCTCCGTCCTTCGCCGCCTCGTCGGTCTTTGGGGCGTCGTCAACTAGAAAAGACAGATGGGTTTTAGCCTTTATACATCGACTTGACTAAGAAGATGCTGTTATATTAAACCACGCAGGTGTGTGTGTGTGTGTTACCTGGCGCGGGGGTGTTGGGCTGCGTGTCGGCCGGCGTGCCGGTGGAGGGCGTTTTTCCGGGGGACTCAGGCTGAGCGGCGGCCCTCTTGTTCTCCTCCAGCTCAGCCATCCAGGGCATCGACCACTGACCGTTAACGTGCTCAAACTCCTGAACCTGAAAACACGCCAACACACATGTCAGAGCGGCCACACACACATACAGCTGAGATATTAAAGGGTCAGATCGCTGCTAAACATGTAAAACTGAACAGGGACTGCTGCCGCAACAAAACAGCTGAAAACACTTCAGCCGCATCAAAAATCATTTCTACACACAAAGTGACGTTTTTAGAGTTTATCAGCTTCTCCTTCACGCTTTAAATCTAAACTCTGCTCTTTAAAGACCATCGACCCAAAATACGCTTCCATTATTTAACGGCGAGCTTAAAGCAAATGTCGACATTAGGAGGCGCTAAATCAAAAGCAAGATTAAATATTTAAACTCTAAAGGTACGTTTCCTCTGACAGGGAAATTCAGGACGTCTTCATCCGACAAAACTTTCTGACTTCCTGCAGCGAGTGGTCGTTGTGGCGAGGCGTCTGAATAACACACATTTACCTTCTTGCGGATCAGCGACATGACGCCGATACGCGTGAGGACGTGTTGTCTGGACAGTCCTTCCCTGGGGACGCCGTCTGCGAAGGTCTCGGCCCCATCAGCTCCGGGTTCACAAAGGTGTCTCATAAACAGAGAGACGTACGCTCTGAGAGAAGACAAAAAACACACAGACAGACAGGAAGTGAGAGGAAAGACGGGGGAATGTTTGGATTTTGCACAAAGAAGATCCTCATCATTTTTGGAGGCTAAATGTGAACCTCGTTTGGTTTAAAGACAGAGCTGTGACTCTTACTTAAACTCCTTCTCAGATTTGCCGCGCAGGTCTCTGACCAGCCACTGGGTGGTGAAGGCGTCCTGAGGCGGCATCCCGTAACGCATGACGGCGTTCAGGAAGGCCTTCCGCTGCCGAGAGTTGAAACCCAACACCTGGAAACCACACACCAGGTTACACACAGGAAATAAAAACTAACAACTACAGGAAGGCTTAAAGGACCATACCGCCCATTTTACACATTTGAGCCTAATATATTCAATTTTCATACACATAACGTTACTGACGATCATTTCCCAAAACATACTACTGGAACGGTGAATTAAAAATGTTTTTCCTACCTTCCAGACCTCCATTGGTTTCAGTTCATTCTGCTATTAAAATCAACTTGTTGATACTGTAAACGTTCTTGGGATAGGTAATCCATCATCACCAACAAGACGTGTATTCAGGTTTTTTTAGAAGTTATGTAATTTTAGTGTTTAAGCTCAATAAAAAGCGTGGAGTGAATGTATGCCTCCACCGGGGAATATAGTCCCAAAAGAAGACCTGCGTTTATGGAAAAATTTAAAGGACCGTGACTTCATAAGGCTGTGTAACTATTAGCAGGAGAAACATGGATTTTTAAGGTGGGTGTATCACTTGAATATTTGATTTTGAAAGATTAAGAGATTTAGCAAAATATCAGGAAAGCTGAAATACGGTTTTATCCTTTGGGAAATGATTGTCAGTAACGTAACATGTATGAAAACTGAATATATTAGGCTCAGACTTGCAAAATGGCTGGTATGGTCCTTTAATCTGCAGAAAACACACTTATTCACTTGTACTCTCTGTTTTTGTGCACACTGAGTGAAAACGGGTCTTTTTAGGTCATGCCTTCTCAGAAAGCTCTGCTGTGGTTGTCCTGCTAGGACACATCATGCTGGCTAAACAATCCTTAGCATCACACCTGGTGGATGTGTCCAACCAGGTGTGTAAGCGGAAAAATTTAAACATGTTGAGGAATTAAAGGACCAGTCAGAAATGAAACTGTCAGGGCAGTTCAGGACATTTGTCTTCATTTCTGTAGGCATCAAGATCAAGTTTTGACACTTGTTCAATACATACTTCCTGCTGTATTACACAATAAAAATTAAGCGAAAAGCATGTAACATGTATGAAAATTGAATATGTTAGGCTCAAACATGCAAAACGGACGGTATGGTCCTTTAAGCTGATTTTAATGGGTTTGCTGTTTTAACACAGCTAACATCAGTTTTATGACCAAACTGACTTCCTGTCTAATTTCAGAATCAAAGCCTGATTCAAGCTAAAAGCAGCAGGTCAAACAGGAAGAGCCCTGACACCCACTCACCTCGATGTTACCGCCCACCCTGGCCAGCAGGGGGGGCAGTGGTTTGTCTTTGTCATTCCTCAAGCCCTTCCTGTTCGGCCTGCGAGAGTTGGCTGCAGAAAGAGGAACACGCCGTGAGAATCATACATGTAATTATACGTCTACATGTACCATGTACTACATATGCATATTGCTGCTATTTCCAAATTACTAAAACATATTTACCTTCTGATCGCTCGTCAAAGTCCTCGTCTCCCTCCTCAGACGCCACGGAGTAATCTGATTGGCCGTCAGACTGGTCATCCTGCCAATCAGCTTTGAGATAACAGACAGAAGGAGGAATTATTAAACTTCAATCTAATTAGAAATTCATAATGAAGATTCAAAACGTCAAACTTTACTGCTAGAATATTCTAAACTGGCTCTGTGATGTCAGAGCTGCAGGGTCAAAACGCCGTAAAAACGACCTCCAGCTAAACTCCTATAGAAAGAAGAAGATAATGATGATGATGCTACAGAAGCTGCTGCAGCTCAGTTTACACAGAGAAAATAACTCTAACTCCTGTACATGCATGTGAACACACACACACACACACACTTTCCTCCTGCTAAAAAGGCATAGATCATGGCACCCCGTGCTATGCATTATGGGTAACAGGGTAAATGACACCCACTGGACTTTAATACATTTAACCTGGTTAAATTAGGTGTAATATAACCTGTTTCTACACCTGCATCACACCTGTTCTGTGGAGAGAATCTCTCTTTGAATCGCCTCTCCTGCGGTTTCTTCCATTTTTCTTATATAAAAAGGCTTTTAGGGAGGTTTTTCCTCATCTTCTTAGAGAGTTTGGGCTGATTAGGAACCGCTAATGCAGTCATCCTCAAAATCTGGACTCTGTACAGATCCGGACCGAACTACAACAGTCTCTGGACTCTGAGCAGATTCTACTTTTCACATGTATTATTTGTATTATCGCTGCGATGCAACGAATCAAAATTCTCCGCTTTTCCAAAATTCTTGGTAAAAATTAGGATCCCAGTCTGACACTGGGTTGACTGACATAAATGGACCTTTACCTTGTTGAAAATGTTTTTTGTGGACCTTTAAGTTTTGTATCTGAGAATCCCTGCGTTACTGTAAACCTCTTTTAGACGTTGATACTAAGCTACAAATAAACTTGACTTAAAAAATCTGAAAACATGTTTATGCATATTAAAGGCGTCCTCTCACCCCTGTCCTCCTGCGAGCCGTCGTTGTAGTTGACCTGCTTGCGGATGCGTTTGCCTTTGCCCAGATTGCGAGCCAGATCCTCCTGCTGCTGCTCGTAATGGTGCCGCAGCAGCTTCTCCCAGTAGTCCGGATCCACGCTCTCCTCCTGCTTTATGATCTCCCGCTGCACCTCCTCCTCCTCCGTGGAGACGAGAAGGCAGAGGAGTTCATATGCAGCTGAGATGGAGGGGAAAAGTCAAACTAACATAAATGCTCCAGAGTTTCCTCACCTCCTCCTCCTCGTCCTTCACCACGTACTGAGCCACCTTGAAGGAGCTCAGGTACTCGTTCATGTTCTGCAGCTCCGTGTCGTCCGTGGCGTCCTGGTTCCTGTCCAGCAGCCGGTCAATGGCCTTGTCGTCATAGTGAATGATGCTGCTGTCCTCCTCCTTGTTCTCGCCTGGAGACGCAGAGTTATCGTTTATAAAATCATAAAACCATCAGACCCCTCCCTCTCCACCCTGTCAACACTCACCTTCTGTCTCGTACTTGAAGAGCGCCTCTGTTCCAAACTTGAGGATGTCGTCCAGTTCCTGTTTGGACATGGAGCCTGTCTTGGAGCCCAGACCAGGCCGGACCACGAGGTGGGTCAGCATCATTTTCTTCTTGGCGACCTGGGTGGAGAAATAAAGAAAGAGTTTGCATCTGTTCAGCAACGCTAACCATGATACTGACGTGATGATTTCTTCTATCCGGCTTACCTGAGTGATTCTCTCCTCCACAGAGGCCTTGGTGACAAAACGGTAGATCATCACCTTTTTGTTCTGACCGATACGATGAGCTCTGCTGAAGGCCTGGGCAGAGGAGGAGGAGGACAGACACTGATATCAACAATCCGATTCATGGTAAAGCTCCAACTTTCATCACAATAAATTCTAAACTCTTTCTACAACTTTTCTTTGTCAGAATGAAAAGCAACTAAATTCCCAGGTGAAAAACAAAGAAAACACATCGTCCAATCATTCAGCTGGTTACTGAGAGCTGAATTCTCATTGGACACTTTATTATGAAAAGGAGCAGGAGTCTCTGGGTACCTGGATGTCGTTGTGAGGGTTCCAGTCTGAGTCGTAGATGATGACGGTGTCGGCGGTGGCCAGGTTGATTCCCAGGCCTCCCGCCCTCGTCGACAGCAGGAAGGCAAACTGCTGAGCGCCGGGAGCTGAGCAGCGAAGAGAAACCAGAAAAAAAAAAAAAAAAAAAAAAGAGGGCAGAGATGAATATTTGCAGACCAGCTGTAACTTTAGAGATTAACAAGAGCTGCGACAGGAAACAATTTACGTTTATAATTCAGGGTAAAAGATGTGTTAATTTGCGTTTACACTGACGTAACGCTGCGTAAACGATAAGAGCAGAAACGGTTTGTGTTTGCTCACCGTTAAAGCGGTCGATAGCCTCTTGTCTCATCCCTCCGGTGATTCCTCCATCGATCCTCTCGTACTTGTAGCCTTCGTGTTCCAGGAAATCCTCCAGGAGGTCCAACATTTTGGTCATCTGCAGCATGTTAGTAAAAAAATATAAATATAAAGACATCTGCAAACATCTGACATGATAAATACAGAGAACGACTAAGAATCTGAGTTGTGATCGTTTGGCGTCTTACCTGAGAAAAGACGAGCACTCTGTGTCCTCCCTCCTTCAGCTTCCTCATCATCTTCTGCAGCAGCAGCAGTTTCCCAGCAGCCTTTGTGAGAGCGTTACCGTCATACATCCCATTGGGCATCTTTGGAGCTTCCTGTTTGGATCCAGAAACCAAAAATTAATCACTGGAAGCCAAAAAGTCAAGCTTAATTTATGGTGGATCCAAAAACCAGCAGCAATTCCAAAGTATTGTCTCCCTAAATTCAACCTGGAACACAACATTTCAGCCTTTTTTTTTTTTCATTAACTTTCTCTGCACCACATAATGGTTTTTTCCGGTCTCAGGATCTTTCTTTGGGTCATACCATAGCAGCTGTGGGGAAGAGGTAGGGGTGGTTGCAGCATTTCTTGAGGTCCATGACCACGTTGAGCAGAGAAACCTGGTTTCCTCCTCCTTTGGTGTTCAAGGCCTCAAAGTTTTTCGTCAGGATGAATTTATAGTATTTCCTGCAACCAGAAAATGCAAAAAAGTTACTCACACGTCTTAAAATTCATCAGCCGTTTACACTACGCTCTTTCATTTCTGCATAACTCAACATTTTAATATTTCAGTTGTTGGACATACTTCCTGACTTACACTCATTCCTTCATCCTGAACTCAGTAAAGAGATTTATTATTTTAAAAATATGACATCCCACCCATCCTGACTCACTTCTGCATGGGGCTAAGCTCCACTCTGACGATGAGCTCGGTCTTGGAGGGCATGTGCTTGAAGACGTCGGCCTTCAGCCTCCTCAGCATGTGAGGACCCAGCATGTCATGGAGCTTCTTGATCTGATCCTCCTTGGCGATGTCAGCAAACTCCTCCAGGAAGCCTTCTAGGTTACTGCAGGCAGAGACAGACGGGTCACTTCCCTGGTTTTCACACCTCACACAATGCTGCTGAATAGTTCCTGCAGCTGAACTTCTGTAGAAAATTATCTCATCATCCAGTCAAAGGCTAAATTTACACCACCAGGTACACGTGACCCAATTCAGATTTTTTGCTCATTTTGTAGGACACATCAGACATGTTTTATCTGATATGCAAACAGTAAAAACTCATATGGTATCAGATATACTCAGGTCCATTTTGGGAAATAAACATGTAACATACATGTGGGAATAAATCTTAAATGTGCTAATGCGACTGTCATCTAAAGACAGGCTGAAATTTCCTTGTGACTGTGACTGACATGTCTTTGCCTTTGAAGGCGGTAATATTGTGGAAACGTTCTCCTGTAGATGAATAATTCCTACAACAGAATCCTGAAGATGACAGAAGCTCACCTGAACCTCTCAGGTGTGAGGAAGTTGAGCAGGTGGAAAAGTTCCTCCAGGTTGTTCTGCAAAGGAGTTCCTGTCAGCAGCAGTTTGTGCTGTAGCGGGTAATTATTCAACACCCTGAAGAACTGCAGGAGACGAGATCAGAGCAGAGAAAGCCTTAAATCTGATGTTTCACAGAACATTTCAAAACACAAGAATGAAACACACAACAACAGTAATTATTCAGCAAGTAAGCAGATTAAAACACTTATTTTTGATTCTTTGTGCATATACAGTATGTGTCTCTACCTTAGACTGGTTGTTCTTCAGCCTGTGGGCTTCGTCCACCACTAAGCAGGCCCAGTCTATGGAGCCCAGGATGGCCATGTCGATGGTGATCAGCTCGTAGGAGGTCAGCAGCACGTGGAACTTAATCGACGAGTCTTTCTGTTGAAGGAAAGAACACGGGGGATGTTCAGAAATAAATTCTAAATCCCTTTGAATCATCATCAGCATGATAATTTCTTGGGGCATTTGCTGTCTTCATTCTCCATCATCTCTCACCTTCATCCTGGAGGCCTTCTTCCCTCCTCGGATGGCATTGTCCTCGAAGGAGAACTCGTTCTCTCTGATGACGGCTCGGCTGTCCTTGTCACCAACGTACGTCACCACGTACATGTCAGGAGCCCACATCTCAAACTCTCTCTCCCAGTTAATGATGGTGGAGAGTGGGGCGCTGACCAGGAACGGCCCCTTAGAGTGACCCTGCAGGAGGAAGGAGGAGAAGAAATCAGAACAGAAAGGAGGAGAAACTAACAAATCCTCCATATGTATTAAAAAAATAAATAAAAATTTTACAAATGATGGTCTACTAATATAACATCTCTCTAAATTCTACCGTCATTATGAATCTGTAGATCTATACGAAACAGTAAAAAAAAAAAAAAAAAANAAAAAAAAAAAAAAAAAAGAAACATATGAAAATAAGTGGCAGGTGTCTTGGAGGAAGTGTATTCTGGCCTCCCACCCTTAGGTGGCAGCATCTAAACACTTGAGCAGCAGCGAGCATTACTTTGAAATCCAACTTAATGTCGTCAGATTTCACCTGACTTATACAAAATGGCTGGATGGTTCCTGGCCAATAGGATGAGAGCTTCTCTACTGTCACACGGAGAAGATTCATCTATTACTGCTGACATACATAATGTTAAAACAAAAATCTAATTCAATAGTTTTAAACTAAATTTGAAATAAAAGTGATGCAGAACTTGGAGAGGATAATGTTAAAGTCAAAAGCGATCACTTCATCTTGATGTGACCAAATACAGCCGCTCAGATTTCCAACAACACAGGTAAATTAATGTATTCCGTTTGAGCGAGAAGGAACGCAAAACACAGCACATCCCATGGCCACGCCCACCTCTTTATACAGCGAGTACAGGAAGACAGCCGTCTGGACCGTCTTGCCCAAACCCATCTCGTCGGCCAGGATGGTGTCGGTGCCCTGAGCCCAGGAGAAGCGGAGCCAGTTGAGACCCTCCAGCTGGTAGGGGTGCAGCGTGCCGCCCGTGCTGTCCAGGTACTCTGGCTGACGCTCAAACTTTATCGTCGGCTGGAAAAAAAACACAAAGCAGAGAGAATATGGAAAATTTATACTACAGCTTTTGGTGTCGCCAGGAAACACAGAGGCAGATGAAGACAGTCACTCATTCTAAGACATTTATTTATTTGCACAGATATTAAAAAAAAAACAGTTAAGTAAACAACAAAAAGACAGACAGTCATACAAAATTATTATTAGTAAAAATATACCGTATATACTCGAGTATAAGCTGAGTTTTTTTCACTAAATTTCACAAACCAAATCGGGAGTCGGCTTACACACGAGAAATTCAAATTAGATCCCAGAGAAGGAAATTTCCAGGGATGGAAATACTACCATTACCACTACCCATGAAAATAAAAAAAATCATACCTTAGAATGAGATATTTCCTGAATAAACATCTTATCAGCACATTTTGCAGTGGCCAGTAAGCTATGTTGTGATTGGTCAGTTACGATAATCAGCTGCTGAAATAAACATAATGTTTACCAGTACATGGATTATTTTCAGAAAATCAGAGGAATACTATGACGATACCCAGAAAAACAGGTGATTTGCTAAACAAATAAATTGATGGAATGACATCAGGGGATCGGCTTATATACGGGTTTCTTTAAAAATCTAAATTTGCAGGTCAAAATCGGGGGTCGGCTTATAGTCGAGTATTTACGGTAATAAAAATGAAAACATAATGTGCAGGAGAGGCCAAAAAAAAAAAACGATGAAGGCTTGTCTAGTGGCCTTCCCAAAACAACAAGCACAACTCTACATGCACTTATTGATAATAATAATATTAGTAATGAAATAAACAGGAAAAAAGAAAAAAGTGAAGAAAAAAACGAGATAATCTGAGGTAAAGATTATAAGCGCTGAGTTTTTGGGACTTACATCGACCACGGGATTCTCAGGCGGTCTGTCCGGCCTCTTCACCCGTCCTCTCACTTTTATCTTCTTCCCAGGTTTACCATCGTCTCCCATCATCAACTCTCTGCAACACACACACACTTCCTGAAGCAGCGTGGGAGGCTGGGGTGTGTGTTGGTGTGTTTCTGCATTGTTTCTGTCTTACCTGTGGTGCCAGTACTGCACTTTGTAGGCGTCAAACTCCTGAACGTCCATGTCCTCCGACTCCCAGGTCGCCTGGTCGTACGGCAGCTCTCGCCACTTGATCAGGTAGTGGACGTTATTCTTCCTGTCCACACTGCACGACACGACAGCATTTTCATTTTTAGATATTTATCACATTATCTGTTCTAAATGAATGAGCTTTTGCTACATTGTGATTTTATTCTGACCTGTGGTTGAGGATACGGTGGATCATCAGCCACTCCATCTTGATGCCAAAGCGAAGGTATTTCTCCTCTAGCTGTGCATACATGGGGTCCTTGTTCTTCCTCTTGGAGCTCTTGTCCTCCTCTCCCTCGCCGAAGTCAATGGGCGGCGGGTCGTCCATGTCGTTCTTTCTCTGGTAGTTCCTGAACATCACCTGACAATGAAGCTCCAGCTGGAGCTCTGTGACCCACGAGCAGTGCCAGTATGACAGGTTCGACCACTTGGCGAAGAACTCCCTCTCAGGTCGCCCTGCCAGCGGGGCGGGGTCAGGGGAATCAGCCGGGAGGTCTGGTGGGCGGGGCACCGGCGTAGGGGGAGGGGGGTCACCCCACCTCCACGTCAGGATCTTCTGAACTTTGCCCTTCATTGGTGGACACTGAGAGGACAGAGAATGATTTCAGTAAAACGTATCAGGATGGTCATGTTGTTGATAGGATCTGGTTCTGCTCGGCTCACCGTGCAGCGGGGGCAGATCCACTCTCCGTTGGGGATCTCGGGGAGTGGCGGGTTGAGGCAGTGGATGTGGTAAGATGAAGGACAGGAGTCACAACACAGGAGCTCTCCTCCATCTTTACAAACCCTGCAAAACTCCATGTGGTGGTCATCTTCCTCCATCTCTCCTGCGTCTCCGTTGTCCTCCTCTCCCTCCGACGCCTCCTCCCTGGCCTCCCACTGGATGCCCTCCTTCTCCTAGGAGAGGATGTTTAACCTGAGATCGTTTCACACTTTCAGATCTAACCAGGTTTATTTGATCCTTGTACTTTCTGGAATCATTGGAGAAGAAGCTTAGATTAAAGTCCGTCCTTACACAGTGTGGACAGCTCCAGGTGCCCTCAGGAGCCTTCTCCATGTCAGGGTCCAGGCAGACCATGTGGTACGCTCTGGGACAGGTATCACACAGGATGATCTCTCCACCCTGCTGGCAAACCTCGCAGTAGTCCTGGTGGTCTGTCTCGTAGCCATCGCCGTCCTCCCCTTCTGCAGGAGAGAGGGAAAGAGAGCGTTAGTCTTTCTTACCTTAGCTTCTTAATACGCTGCATTAAACCGACACACAGGAAGTGATTATGTGATGTAACTCCATGTAAGAATTCAGGACATTCTGTTTTCAGAGGAAAACCCACAGTGACTCATTTCCTCCAAACAATACGCATTTCCACAAAAACACCTACACAGAAATTTATTGTGTGTTTAACAATAAACCACTGCAGATTTGCTAATGACAAACAGCTGAAAACAAACATCCCTGGCCTTTTATTTCTAGCAGTACAGAATGAACAAACGTCAAAACTGCAGATAAAGGATTTCCACACTGACGAGGACTTCCTGACCTCTTTCAGCTGCTGTGTGTGACGTCACCGTTCGTCTGCGTGTTTTATGACTGCAGCTACAAAGAACGTGTCAGTAGGTGACTTAGATAAGCAAATCCAAGATGGCGTTGTAATAAAACACCAGTCTGTATGCACGCCTCATGTTGCAGTGTATTCCACTGAGCTAACACTCTTCACCTTCACCTGCAGCTCAACAGGTACATTTCATTTCACATCACCCATAAAACATCATCACACACGTCTTATAATCATCACCATCAACTTCAATCTCAGTACATAAAAACCGCCTGGCCTGGTCTGCCGTTTAAAGGACCATACCACCCATTTTGTATGTTTGAGCCTAATATATTCAGATTTCATACATGTTACATGTTTACATGTTCATACATGTTTACAGTATCAACAAGTTGATTTTAATAGCTGAATGAACTGAAACCAATGGAGGTCTGGAAGGTAGGAAAAACATTTTTAATTCACCGTTCCAGTAGTATGCTTTGGGAAATGATTTTCAGTAACATTACATGTATGAAAATTGAACATATTAGGCTCAAACATGCAAAATGGACGGTATGGTCCTTTGATTCACAGACACATGCATGGAGACGCACCTTTCTTCTTCTTGGGTTTGCTCTTGGACAGCTTCTTTTTGCTGCGGCTGCTGCGGCTGTTGGATCCTTCTGAGACTGAGATGCTGTTCATGCTGCCGTCCTCAAAGTCGCTGTCCACATCAGGCTCGTCTTCCTCACTCTGAATGCACACAGAGGAGGGAGACTCAATTTCAATTCATTTTTAAGAATGCTGAAATGTTCTGTGTGCATCTGAAGTCTACGCAGATGCAGAAACTGTCCGAGAGCCAATTAATATGAAAATTAAAAAGAACGCCACAGAGACAGGTCATACCGAGGAGCGTTTCCTCTTGCTGTTAAAACCTCCCAGTTTGATTTTGAGTGGAGCCACTTTCTTGGTCTTGGCATTGTTCTTCTTTTCCTGTGGTTTTGGTGTAGGTTTTGACTTCCTGCGGGCATTGGGGCCTGTCAGTAGAAAACACAGAGAAGCAGAGATAAGACAAGAAAAGCAACACAGAACTTCCTGATGTCAGGTCTGATGGTCAGCACCGTTAAAGACAAACTCTACCTTTGCCTTCCTTGGTCTTGGCCTTGCGGAGGGGCGGTGCAGGGGGCTGTTGTGGCTCTGGGGGGGGCAGGGGCACCGCAGCAGCTGAAACCTCTGACACCATGTTATCTACTGCGGCGGGGACGTTGGCGGTGGCCAGAGCGGCATTGGCAGCTGCAGCACCTCTCAGCGGGTTGTTGGTGCTAAACTCTCGCCACTTGGCTCCGAGAACCATCATCATTTTGGACACGGCAATTTTGGGGTTCTTGGCTGCGATGAGAGGCCTGGAGGAGAGAACGATACAGAACATGACGCAGATGAAACGGATGATCAAATCAGATGCCTGAACAGGAAACCCAGCCATTTTTAATGGAAGAGGCTTCTGTGAGGTCCACTAAAGACCTTAGCATTCTGAACGTGTCTACCTGACAAACTGGCTGAAGGCTTTGTAGTTGGTCAGAGAGCGATAGTCTTCCTCAGTAAAGACGTGGTCAATGTCCTCCATGCCCCAGTCATCCAGCAGCTGAGACGACGACTTCGGCTCCTACAGGAAACGAAACGACAAAATGCTTCATTAACATCAGCTTACTTCAAAGAGCGCCCCGACCAAGCACCATGAAACTTTTTATCATGTGATGTATGTTGTTATTCTTTTTGTGTGGAAATAAACCAAACTGCACTGAGCAAGAAAACTACAACAGGCATTCATCTGTAAAGGACCATACCACCCATTTTGCAAGTCTGAGTCTAATATATTCAGTTTTCATACATGTTACATTACTGACAATCATTTCCCAAAGGATAAAACCGTATTTCAACTTTCCTGATATTTTGCTAAATCTCTTAATCTTTCAAATAAAATCAAATATTCAAGTGATACACCCACCTTAAAAATCCATGTTTCTCCTGCTAATAGTTACGCAGCCTTATGACGGCACAGTCCTTTAAATTTTTCCATGTCAGTAATATTACGTATATGAAAATTGGATACATTAGGCTCAAACATGCAAAATTGGTGGTATGGTCCTTTAATTATTTGCCTTACATGTTTGATTTTCTATAGCCAGGATCTGCTGTGCTACCTGTTAGCTCACAGCCGCTCTACTCTGAGCATGAGGATTCCTCAATACTAATCTGATGAATCGATCAGATGAAGGGTGTGAGGAAGAGGAAGAGAACCTGGCTTAAAAAACAAGACAAACGTCATGCTGTCATTCAGTCTGAAAACAGAGTTTAGAGGTGGAAAGTCTGAAGCAGCAACAATCACTTTTTACAACACATATGATTCAGACTGAGCAGAATAAAGACGAGGTGAACACGCACAGACCGACTGATCAACACGTGGCAGCAACATGCGGCGCTTTAAAAGCTTTGTTCAGTTCTTTCACATCTCAGAGAACAATTGGACCACTTAACGGTCTATTCCACGATTTCACCTCTGGAGCCCACCGCTTACACAGCACGTCTGTGGAATAATCCTGCTGTTACCTATTAACTCACCTAAATTACTGATGAATTACCAGAATTACTGATGAAATTTGGCGTATCTGTAAGACAGTCTCTCTGCAGCATAATTTTAAGTATTTAATGGAGGAGTTGTTCTGTCATCTTTGCGTTGGCCATTAGAAATCTTTGACCATTAGCTGCCCAATGTGAACAGTTTTCTCTCCATCAGGACTCTGATCTGCCTCAACTTCTATTTTCTGAAAAAAAAAAAAAAAAAAAAAAAAAAAAAAAATCTTAAATATTTACTCCCGCTGGTTTAGTTCATGTTTGAAGGCCCTGAGCAGAGAAGTTAAAGTGGATGATGCCTTGTTTTTTTGGATGAAGCCATGCTGCACCTTCCTCCTCCTCCAGCCTTTCACCAGAAAGCCGTTTCCCTCCTCCTTAAAAAGAAACTCGCTGCAGACTGGATCGAGGCCGATTCTGCCAATGAATCAAAATGTGTTTATCTAACCAAAAAGAAAAGGGTCAAGAGCGCAGTGCGGTGCTAGGCGGGGTTGCCATGGTAACAGCATATATGCCTTATACACCAGCCACAGACACACTTACATACCACCCCCCCCNCAATGCCGCCCCCTCCACAAGTGTCATTAAGTACGAGGCCTCCTATTGGCTGCTGAGCTCTGAGTCCACCAGACACACGTAGCTCTTTGTTTAACTGTCTCATATTATATGTCTGTTTGCCAAATCTCATGTGACACCATTACAGCCACACGACCAGGAAGTGCTCACGCAGAAAAAAAATGGCCGGCCTAAAAGATCAGTACAGATAGTGAAATCTGAATATTTTAACCTAAAAACCCAAATAGAGGATTATGATAACCCCGCTGCCTGCACAGGTGTATCATGACCTCAGGTTCTGTGTTTTTACACTACGTTTGATTTTGCAGCTCACACTGAAACAAGTCCAACAAGCAGAACAAAACCTGCTCATTCATCCAAAAACATCACCTGAAGCTGATCACTGAATATTTCTTTCAATAGAGAAAATGAAGATGTCCTTGACAACTAAGAATTCAAATTTTGCTATGTTTCAGCAGCTGATTGTGCTAAAAAAAAAAAAACACTTGAGAATCTTTTTCTTCCTCACCGAGCTGTCATCATCGTCGTCATCCTCCTCTTCCTCTGGCTCAGGTTCTTTCCTCTTTGAGGCGGAGCCGCCGGAGCTCCGGTCAGCCCCTGAGCTGCTTCTCTTCTTGTCTTTGCCGCTGCTGGCTCTCTTCTTCTTCTTGCGTCCAGGCGTGTAGTCGCTGCCCTCGCTGTCGGAGCGCTGGGCGGGGCCGCCGTCCTCACCCTCATCCATGCCGCCCATGTCCATCGGCTCTGGGGAGCCGATGGCGAGCTCCTGGAAAAAGATGAAGACAAAGATCAACAAAGCGTAACCAAGTGTCAACGAAACAACTGGAGCAAAGCAGGTAAAAAAAGCAAGGAGAGCAAATAAATCAGAGTTTTGAAAGGAAAGCTGGGCTGAGTCACATAAAATTCAAAACTATGAAAATATCACTGTTGCCTCTCAAACTTTGATATGAGCAATTTTATTAGATTTTCTAAATCACGCTTAAAGAAAAATGAAGCAGGAAAACCAACTTTAATGACTTCACACGATTGCTTTGAGGGGGATAAAAATTCTGAAAAAAAAAAACCAAAAACCTATGGAAGTTCAATAAGCCCAAATGCAAAAAACATGTTTTGTGCACAGTAAAGGATTATGGGTATGAAGTGAGAAGAGGAGGGTATTAAATTCTACCACGATAGCAAGAAAAGCATCTCATTCACCTCGCAACATATTCAACATTTTACAATCATAACCACAACCAGCAAATCTGACTGTTTGCTGCAATGAAAAGAAGCGTTATTAAAACCTGCAGACAGTTAGCTGCTGCCTTTATCATGTATGAAGCTAATGCTGTTTTATGTATGTGTGTGTGTGTGGTTTTACCAGTTTGCTCCTTATTTCCAGCATTTAGACTAGCTGTGGTTTCTACAAAGTTACAGCCTAAAGTTATATTCATCAGATAATTTTACTTTCCTGAAGAAGCTAAGTGACCTCTAACAAAAACACACACACACACACCCCTCTATGTATTTACCTCTCTGCGGGAGCGCCTCTTGCTGCTCTTGCTCTCCCGGCTCTTCTTGGCCTTCTTCTTCTTCTTCATCACCTTGGGAGTCTCATTCTCTGAGATCTCCTCTTCCTCGTCATCTGTAATCAGGCCAGGCAAAGTATTTCAGGATGAGACGTACAGAAGAAGGTCTGTGCGTGTGAAAGCGTTACAGACCACAGAGCCGTGACATTAGCGTGCGTCTCAGCAGAGACTAACATGTCTTAGTGAGAATCAAACAGAAAGCATCTGCTGGTATATTTTGATTACATGCTCCATCAGCCAATTTTGCAGGAAAATAATTAGTAGGAATTAATTATGCTGTTACAGGAAAAAATCAGGAGGGGATTTAATCTAAATTTGTTCTGAAAGAAGGTTGGTATAGATTATTTATGGTGTAACGGTCAATGTCAGGATACTAAATAAGCTCTTTTACAGTAACTTCATGTGACTAAGACACAGTTACTCAGAGTACTTTATGATTTTCCACACAAGTATTCTTACTTCTATTTCAGTAATACTGAAGACCCACGACAGGGCTTCTACTTGAAGATAATTTAGCTATACTACTCCTGCCAAGCTTTAACTGCATCCACCTCATGTCAAAAGGTATAAAATAGACCCTGATTAAATGTCTGGAATGAACACCAGCCGGGCTTTTTGATTCCTGATAATACAAATTGAGAACCGCTGGTTTAGATGACAGCCTAAAGGTTTGGATCCTATAACTTATTTTTCCTAAATCTATCTTACAGGAGTGTTGAAAATCAGTTTTAGTCTGGAGGCTACAAATGTAATTTACACAGTAGATTTGTCATTATGCTTTACTCCTCAGGTCTGTCTTATGATAGAGAGGATCTCAGTCCAGTATCTGGCACTTCCTCGGTGGCCCCAAAGTTAAATAGAATGCCATTCCAATTAATGTAATTGAGTATGGTAAAAAGTAAATGGCAGCAGCCATCAAGATGCACCTGGTAGGAGAAGCTATAATGTGATGAGCTTTTTCTAGGTCAAATTAAGGAGACCCAGCTGTGTCTATGCGGGTGGATGTTCAACTGTAACTGGAAAAACAAATCATATAAGTTTTATGAAAAGACATCTGGAAGTCACACGGAGATTCACGGTAAACGCCACGGTAAACACTGTGGAACTGAAGCTTTCTGTGTAAACATTAGTTCAGTTTCTAACAATGTTTCTGTACGCGTCCAAATTTATTTCCTGTTATAGTGCTCGCATCTGCAGCTAACAGACAGTAAACTTAAAGGAGGACTACGCAGATTTTACACATCAAATTCAGCTTGCTGGTAATGGGAAGCAGCATTCTGGATGTGAAAATATCAGTATAAAATCTTTACTGAAAATAGAGAGAGACGTGTAAAATCAGGGAATTCTCCGTGACGTCACACGGGTTACTTTGTGTCGGTGCTGTAAACGACAAAACCAAAGCATCAAAAACCCACTAAAGCCACTAGTACAACCTTTCAACAACTTACATTCTTCATCAACAAAACAAAGTAACCCTTGTGACGTCACAGAGGTCAGTTAGCCTGACACTGCACATCTCCCTCTACATGCTGAATACTGCTTCTCCATGACTTAAACTTAATCTGATGTGTAAATTTGGCAAAATCATCCTTTAAGAATCAGGATGTTTCCAAGAAATGCCAGTTTTAATGAATTGTATATTTAACATTAACAGAACTTCGTTTTTTTTTTTTTAAAGAAAAACAAATCTCATCACAGTGGTGTGTGGCCTGGTTATGACTCAGTGCTTCAGTTTAGCTTCTTGCTTTATCACTACACATGTCAAAATTTAAAAAGATGTTTTTTTTTCTGATAAAATGTCGTTTTAAAGCAGGTTTTAGCACTGGAAGCTAACTTTCAGTACTTTCTGTTCTCGTGGTTCGAGCGTGTACGCCGCGCGTGCTCGTCTGAATTACACAAACAATAAACAATGCAATCAATGAATGCACCAGTCTGTGAAAAATAGCGTATGCTGAGATCTTAAAATCATCAAAATGTCATGCATCTTTTTAAAAATATCATGTTATATTGTTTTTACTTTTCCCACAGTCAAACCGGGGCCGCCGGCCATGAGGAGGGGGAAGCTACCGAACGTCATCCGCCAGCTTCCAAGCTAACTGGCTGCCTCCATCTTGTCATCGACACGTAAAAAATACCGGTAGCTGGCTAACGCTAGGCCCCGGGAATATGCCGGTTACTCGGCGTGACTTCACGACAAAGCAGCTGTCATCCACACCGCCTCTGACTATGTCTGCGGTAAACCACGGTGTAATTTTTAATGGCGTAACAGCAGCATAGCGGATAAATGAATGAATTTGCTAATGTTATCGCTCGCGTTAGCCAGCCGGCAGTTAGCCAGCGTTGACAAGCGTGTGGCTGCTGCTAAGCTTCGCTATTCTAACATGACTGATATGAATGTGAAAAATATCTGTTCATGCTAGCTTATCCACGGTATCAACATTAGCAGTTAGAGCTAACAAATGACAGTCTTACCGTGCATTAAGCGGTCTTCAGAGGCTCCGTAATCATCTCTGTCATCCTCGCTTCCAGACATAGCGGATAGCAGAAAACTTTCAATTTAGTTAGCTAACAGTTTAGCTAACTAAACAAAGTTTAATAGTTTGTAGGATTATCCGTTTCGACCCCAGAGTTTAACCCAGTCTTGAATCTGTCCAGGTCATTGTTTTGTAGTTAGGGGACAGCCGGCCAGGTTTCAGCAAGGGAAATAAGAACAAAAAGAAAACGGAAGTGAATTTTTAGCAACAAAGAACATTCAAAACAGGACCCACGTATTTAAAAAAAAAAAAAAAAAAAAAAGCTTCATAAACATTCACCACATGTGCTCTTTGAACACAAACTCTAACTTTCTTTATCAAGTTGGAAAACCTCACAAACATCAGCAGCCTCACTCATTCCATCCCTGCGTTCAGCTGACATGCCATCTTGCCACAATCGTTAGTTTCCGTTCCATTAGCATGCGTGCTAGCTGAGCTGACCGGCGGCCAGCTTCAGATTGAACCGAACTAAGAAAGGAGCCGCTCAAACGCAAACATCTGATCATAAAATACCACAATCTACCAACCCGGCATCTTAAGCTTTCTTACCTCGAACATCTATCCTGACTGGAGGAAATTCACAAACAATAAAACCAAAACTGAGATACTCACAACTTGATTCCGCACAGCTTCTGAACAGTAACTCCCGGCTCAGTTTCTCAATCAGTCAATACTTGGAAGCTTTTTTTAATTAATGTAACGGTATACATATAATTTAAATATATTTCCGTATTTTTGTGGCAGCGTGTGCACACGACGCCGTCTCCTCTTTCTCTCTCGCACACTACACACACCCCGCGCGCGCGCACACACACACAAAGAGATCAGGGGGCAGGCATCCCATAATATCCCCCTCCACACACACACATACACATACACACTTCAGGCACCCCTCCCCCACTCTGCACAGTTACCTTGCAACGTACAGACCATAATAGTCAACTCACCCCCTCCCTCCTNCCTTAGCAACCACGGTTTCCATGGAGATGCTCAACCCCCTCCCACCCCCGTGTGGCATCCCATAATAGTAATGAGCGCAGTCACTGACATCCCACAATAAGCATAACTCCAAAAAGAGAGACAGGAGAAAGGAGGGGAGAAAAAAGGAAAAGCCATCACATGGCAACTGTGTGCTACATGACTGCTGAACTTCAGCGTGCATGTTTGCATGTATGCGCAGGCACCACACTGTATATGAGCCTGACGGGTGAAGCCTGTGCACATGATGTGTATGCAGAGCTGATAACCTCCTTCCAGACACCCAAGGGTCACGAAAAGTGGTCTGACACCCGGTGACCCTGATAAAAACCCTAAATGATCCCACACCAGCCAAAAACTATATGGCTTCTTTACATATCATACAAGATATCTTTCCATCAGCAGCCACAGACCAAAATGGTAGGCCATTGATGACTTTGGAGGAAAAAAAATGAGCAGGTGAGGCATGTCACCCTAGGGTCACCAAAAATGGGGTGACACTTGGTGACCCCTGGTGAAAACCTCAATGAATCACCTGTAAGCAGAAACATACAGCTTCTTTACATATGACTCATCATAGGAAACATCTTTCCATCAGCAGACACGAGGCCAAAGAAAAGGAAGCTTGCTGCTGACTTTTGTTAAAAAAAAAAAAAAGTGAGGTTAAAAAGTCAAGTTTAAACGTAAAAGCCCCCGGTGAGGACAACAGACCGAGGGGGTCACAGAGGTCAAACTGTAGTCCAAACCTTTACAATCTGCTGCTTCCAACTCACCCCAAAACTACAAACACACAGCCTGGAAGTGGAGAGTGGAGCCAGCAGCTGAGTTAAGCTGTCTGCACACACACACACACACACACACACACTGGCTCGCTCCACGGGATTCTCCGATATGCATTGCAGCCAATGGTGGGAAAACCGTCTGGGGCCTAGACAGATTTTTCCCACCATTGACTGTGATGCATTTTCTCTGCGGGACAAAATGCAGCTCGGTCGTCTCGCTCAGACTCCGTGTTGAACTTGACTGAGATGATTCTGGAAGTTTTAACCACACAAATCAACTATACAAGTCATCTACCTTATTCCTCAGGAGCCATGAAAAGCATTAAAGGACAATGTCAAGGATTTTGCATGTTTCAGCCCAATAAATGCTACTACTACATACACGTTACTTTACTGACAACCAATTTCCCAAGCCGTTATTTTGCCAGATCTCCTAACCTTTCAAAATCAAATGTTCAGGTGATGCAATTTTTCACCTGCTGTTTGTCAGAATGTAGAAGGGACAGTCATTTTTAATTTCTCGATAAAAGTTGTCTTCTCCTGGGACTATATTCCCTGGCAGTTCCTTCCATGTAGCTGTTTGTTGGAGAATTTGAAGTAACTACAACACAAAAATGGAACTGACTTCGTGTTCACTGAGGATTATCTACCTCAACACGTTTCAGGTCTCTCCAAGTTGATTTTTTTAAATTATGGAATGAACTGAAACCAATGGCAGTCTGGAAGGCAGGAAAAACAATTCTAAAATTTAGTGGAAGTCCACGAAGCTCATGTTCTTTACCATCCAAAATGTTATTTTAGAATATAGAAAGAACGTAGAATGATTGTTTTGGAGACAAAAAAGTGACCAAAGCTGGCAGCTGGTATAAATAAAAAGGTGAGTGTACTTTATTCATTCAGAAAGCAGAATTGTATCAGTTACGCTGTGGCTGAAGGATCGATTATTTTTCATCAGGTTTTAAGGAATTACTGGTTTTTTAATGACATTTTCCTCATTCTGAGATTTATAAATGTCCTGACAGGGTTTTCATGTTTGTATGTGCTTCTGTTGCTCTTTTACTGCAGTTTTTTTTACCCTTTAACAAACGGATTATTTCTTCTTCTTCTTCTTCTTCTTCTTCTTCTTCTTCTTCTTCTTCTGTCTGAAAGCCTCTCCCTTTTTGTCTTCTTCTGTGTTCTTACAGTATATGTAGATCTGACTCAGCTCACCTTCATTTTCTCTCCCTCCCTCCCTCACTCTCTCTCTCTCTCTGGCCTTTCCTTTGTCCTACACCCTGGAGCGTACTAGCAGAACTCTTCCGTCATTCTCTCCTGTTCGTACAGGCCGACACAAATAATGACAAAGAACAACTTTTTGTCTTTTTGTCCATTTCTCCTTTTCTCTCTCTCTCTCTCTCCATTTCTCCTTCTTTCTCTGTCACTTGGCTTGCATCTTTCTCTCCCCTCCCCCACACTTCCACTTTCCTTGACTATGGACACAGTGTTCATGTGTGCATTTGGGGAGGTGGAGGGGAGGGGGGGGCGAGGGGGGGGGAGCAACATCCCATAATCACCAATCAGAAGGATACTTGGGGCAGTTGTCATAGAAACCTCGTGCACGGCTTACGACGCCCCTCCCACCCCCACACCACACTTGCAGAATTGCATATCACATAATGATATTAATATCATTTCTGAAGAAAAAAGGGAAAGGGGGGGGGGTGGCTACAGACCATAATAGTGCTCTTGTGCTGCGGGTTGCCATGGAGATAAGCAGAGGGGTGGCGGTGGCGGAGAGGGTTACAGGCTGGGTCAGATTACCATGTAAGTCAAAATGCATACCATAATACTGCTTGACCGCCCCACCTCCTGCTCACAACGCTGTCTCTGCTGCACCTACGCTCCCCCCCCACCCCCACCCCCGCGCTCAGATAACCAAACGCATCCGATCAGACCCAACATGTCTGCCATGCAAGATAACGCACAGGAGTGATTGACAGATGAAGAAAACAACAAAAGAAGAAAGGTTGAGGGTGTGTGTGGGGTGGGGTGGGGGGGTCCAGATGTCCCAGAAGGCTAAGGCGGCGCGTGAGAAGTAATGGTGAGGTGGTGGAGTTTGATTCTGCCTCCTGCCCTTTGTTGCTTTTATCCTCCATCATCTTCCTTCATCCTGCCATGGCCGCTCCTCTGCCTGCTGAGAACAGAAACGGCTGCATGACATCAAGCCTGACAGCGGAAACTCCTACCTGCGTCCGTACGGAACACGGGATTCCCTCCGATCAGACGCTGAAGTGATTGACCAATCGCTGCCCTGATATCTGCTCATCTTCACAAGTCAATAAATCACCCATGAACACATTCTGCTCTGCAGCACCTTTAAGGGTTTAGAAAATGGAAAAGATGGTTGGCCATCATCAGATCCAACCGTTATCCAGTTTATTACCCATTTTCTCCTGAAAACAGCATGTGCTTATAATTACCACTGCTCGTTAACCTGAAGTAATCTCATAACCATTATCCCTCCGTATCCTCCACCAACACCAGAGACAATTCAGTCGAGACGAATGAAGATGAGACATGAGTCCAGGCCTCCATGTCTCAGCATCTTCACCCATCCAAAGAGTTATCAAGGATACGTCATGAAATGATCGAGTCTAAAAACACTAGACAAACCAAAATGAAACAGCGTGGTTAAAATGACATAAACTGCTTTAAAATGAATTTTTAAAAAATCACGTGGCTGAATTAGGTTTTAGAGGAGATTTAATGACGACATATGTTCAGGTGATTCATTCCAAAGTCTGACACAAAGATGTACAGAGTCAATTTGGGTCAACAGGATGTAAACGTAAAAAACAACGCACATGTAAAAAACGTAAATGTAAAAAACATAAATGTAAAAAATAATGTGAACAAAAAATAATGTACACATAAACAACATGAACATTAAAACAACGTAAACATAAAAAACAACTTAAATGTAAAAAACAGAACGTAAATGTAAAAAAACAATGTAAATGTAAAAAATAATGTAAACATATAAAACAAAGTAAATGTAAAAAACAGAATGTAAATGTAAAAAAACAACGTAAACTTAAAAAAAAACAAAAAAAAACATAAATGTAAAAAACAGAACATAAACGTAAAAAATAATGTAAACGTAAAACAGAACATAAATGTAAAAAAACATAAAAAATAACGTAAATGTAAAAAACAACATAAATGTAAAAAATAACGTAAACGTAAAAAACAATGTAAATGTAAAAAAAACAATGTAAATATAAAAAACAGAATGTAAAGGTAAAAAAATAACAGACATAAAACAGAATGTAAAGGTAAAAAACGTACTGTGAATGAAAAGCATAATCTGAAAACGACAAATGAGAAAGTTAACCAACAACTTTCAACAAACACCTAACTAACCCAAACCCTAAACTTAACCCTAACCTACTTCCACCTTCAGATCCTTCCTGTCTTTTTCAAATCTTCACATTCACTTTCAGTTCTCAGCCTCAATTCAGGTTTCTCGTTCTCGGAACTGACCCTGTTTTGACGTGGGGGCGGAGCTTACCGCTTATTTGCTACCTAATGATTGACTGACATGATTGGAAATAGGTTTTGCTGGAAGTTGTTGGTTACAACTTTCTCATTTACAGATTATTATTTTCATTCATGTATGTTTTTTACATTTACAATAAAATTTCATTCACGGGACATTTTTTTACATTTAAGTTCTGTGTTTTACGTTTACGTTGTTTTTTGTGTTTACGTTCTATTTTTCTATGTTTACATTCTGTTGACCCCAAATTGACTCCATAGACTTGATGACCTTTTTTCCTTCATGTAGACTTATGAAAGCAGAAACCTCTTGAAGTTCTTGCGTAACAAGTGCATTATCATGTGGAGATTTTGTGTCTGCGTGTCTGCAAAGTCAGATTCAGACCAGGACCTTCTTCACTGTGTGAACCAGCGAGCTGCTGTGCTGCTTCCAGAGGAAAATCATCTGTAATATTACTATCAAATGAATCTGGATGATAAATCCTTTTTTTAAACGTATGATTTCAAGCTAATAATAGCTTTATGTTGACGAGTGCAGCGCCTGTTAAAAACGTGTGTGTTCGGACCGGGCCGGACTTTATGGTGTGCACTGCAGCCTGCCATAATTTATATCCTCGTGAGCTAGCTTTGTTTGCAGTACAGGGTCGGGCTCAGACCGTGCCACTGGACCGGAGCATATGCTGCCATGCCCGGAGTGTATCCTGCCACGCAGACTACTTTTTACCAGCACAGCTCAATTCGGGAACCGCTCATCCAAACAACATCACATGCGAAATTTGGCAGGTTTATTGCTCAGGACAATAAACATGCCAAATTTCAACTTCATACAGTTATGGTGTAGCAGGCCAGATTAAGCTCCTGCCAAACTATACTCAGGTATAATCTGGCCGAGGCCAAAATATATCCCGGGGTATAAAATAGCCCAGGCTGGTTTATATCCCGAGGTATGTTTTGGCCTAGACCAGATTGTACCCCCTTGTGTTTTTCATAAATTAGTCTGTTTTCAATGTGAACCTGGTAACATGATAAATATGAAAGTGTATTGAGTGAATACATTTGTTTTTCAGCTTTATTGTCATTTTGGTTTGAAATATTAATTTAAAGTTTTTCTTCATTTACTGACTGTATATACTCAAGTATAAAAGTATGAAATAAAATAAAAAACTTAATACTGTTTTCTTTATTTTGTATGTATGAGTGTGGGGGTATAATCTGGCCTTGGGGGTATGAAATATCCTAAATAACACCCTGGGGTATAAACTGGACTAGCCCAGAATATATCGAGGTATAAAACAGGCTAGCCCACTTTAACCCCGGGGATAGTCTGGGCTGGGGTTTACACCGGGGTTTACATCTAGAGATGTTGGTGCCACAGACAGAAATTTCTGTCTTTATATTAGATATTTATGGGCCTTGGTGGAGGTATGAGTCTAATTTTATCCCGCAAGGTTCAAGTTCATGGTCGGATGAGACAGAATCACAGTTGCTGCTTTTCTAGTGAAGAGACACGAACATTTTTACATCACAGGACAGTTTGTGACACACTGCGGACAGGAAGCCAGGCAGCGTAAACACACTCATCGCTGCCTGCAGCGTTTCCAGGGAAGACTGGGTGTATCTGGAGTTTTCCGGGGAAGTTGTGATGAATTCCCAGCTGCTGTTCTGTTTCCTGAACGTCTCGTCTCTCAGCTTTTCAGCCGCTCTGCACCTGAAGACAGGCGCCGTTTCCTTAACACGCACATGCAAACATACATACGTGTGCACGTCGAGCTGTGATGGCAAAGTGCACGCACGCACACACACATGCAGCTCACACAGACGGGAGGGAGGAGAGAGGGAGTTGCCACACAAAAACAGGCCTAGGCCAGACCATAATACCCCCCCCCCCCCCCCCCCCCCCCCCCCCCCCCCCCCCCCCCCCC
>VXCM01003855.1:53757-64721 GCA_014773175.1 Lucifuga dentata
AAGGAAAGGAAAGGAAAGGAAAGGAGAGGAGAGGAAGAGGAGAGGAGGGGAGATGATGGAGCATGATGAGGAAGATGTAAATGGAAGAAATGACATAAAGACATATGATGGAAGAAGTCCTTTCAAAATAAAACAGAAGTCCTGAAAGCTCTTTTCTCAGATTTTCTGACAGTAAAATACTTTGTAGACAGGATGTCTTACGCTGCAGCTTTATCAGGCTTTATTCCTTTTCTTTTTAACCTGGTTGTGCTGTAACGGCTCTGAGGTCGTTCTTACCGTGGGGACGTACTCTGACGGAAACTTGTTGGTGGTGTAGGAGATGAGCAGGCAGGTTTTTCCCACAGCGCCATCACCCACAACCACACACTTTATAGTCTGCATCTGAGGAGAAGGAGGAGGAGGAGGAGTCAGGGTGAGAGAGGCAGGATTTGTGGGTAGGATTTATTAGGCTTACAGGACCATACCCGCTGATCATGCATGTTTGAGCCTAATATATACAATTTTCATACATGTAATGTTACTGACAATCATTTCCCAAAGCATACTACTGGAACGGTGAATTAAAAATGTTTTTCCTACCTTCCAGACCTCCATTGGTTTCAGTTCATTCTGCTATTAAAATCAACTTGTTGATACTGTAAACGTTCTTGGGATAGGTAATCCATCATCACCAACAAGACGTGTATTCAGGTTTTTTTAGAAGTTATGTAATTTTAGTGTTTAAGCTCAATAAAAAGCGTGGAGTGAATGTATGCCTCCACCAGGGAATATAGTCCCAAAAGAAGACCTGCGTTTATGGAAAAATGTAAAGGACTGTGACTTCATAAGGCTGCGTAACTATTAGCAGGAGAAACATGGATTTTTAATGTGGGTGTATCACTTGAATATTTGATTTTGAAAGATTAAGAGATTTAGCAAAATATCAGGAAAGCTGAGATATGGTTTTATCCTTTGGGAAATGATTGTCAGTAACGTAACATATATGAAAACTGAATATGTTAGACTCAAACATGCAAAATAGGTGGTATGGTCCTTTAAACATGCAAAATCACTGATGTGGTCCTTTAAAATGGTTATTCATTCAGACAAACAATTGTGATTTTAAAAACAAATAACTTTTGCAAAATAAAGCGTTTAAAGAGTCACTTTGGGAACTTGTAACGTGCACCATTTTTCACTTAATTGATAAATGATTAATTGAAAGAATAACTCTTAGATTAATGGACGCTTTGACATGCTGCCTTTGGCTAGAAAACAGGAAGTAACTTTATTCTTTTGGTGAAGCAGTGCTGGTATAAATATGGTGAGTCTGTCAGACGTGCTGAGATGTCACAGTAAACACTGGTTGCTAAATGACTAAACTAAGTCGCCTGTGGCAGAAAATTCCCATCATGCTCTGACAATGCATTCCTTAGCTGGCATGCTTCAGGATATAAACATGCTAAACAATCATTAGCGTGTCTGCCGCCTGTGACGGGGAATTCTGCAGAGTGAGAGTGGAACGCCGGGTTCAAACCGTGACTTCGTGTCACGCCATGCAGGTCGCATGCCCAGGCTGCCGCTGCATTAAGGAGACAAAAGGAAGAGGGTTTGGGACGCCACTTCATCACGGGCTCTTTGTTTGGCTCGGGGAGAAGTTAAGCGCTGACCTGCAGCGGCGATGCTACACGTTATGCCAGCGATTTGCCGTGAAACTCGTCTTTTCAGTGTGCCTTTGTTTCTTACTGCAGACGCTGTTATCTGCATCCAGCTGCTCAGGTTTGCTGCTCACAGCTATTAGAGACAACAAGCGATTAGCGCTAAAAGAATTAGCCAATTAGTGAATGACAGAAAATAATCAAGAAAAAATGTAATAACTGATTCATCATTTTAGTTATTAATCAAGTGAAAACGTTTGCTGGTTCCAGCTTCTTTAACATAAAGATTTGCTGCTTTTCTCTTTTTCACAAACTGTGAATTAAAGCCCAATATGCTTTTTAACGTTTGTTCAAACTAAATAAGAGTTTTAGAAGAATCACTTTGAAACTTGTCACTCTTCTATAGATTTAAAAATTGATTTATCCACAATGAAAACACATTTGCTGGTTCCAACTTCTCAAATATATACAGTAAATACTATTATATACTATTGTAAACTGAATAACTTTCATTTTTAAGTTGTTCATATTTGAGGATGTCATCTGCAGCTCTGGAAACTTAATATAGGTTTTTTTTTGTTTTTTTTTTTACCATTTGTCTTCAACTGCATAAATCCTCAACTCTATTAAAAAAGTCAAAAATAATGATAAATGCCATTACAAATGATCCAAACTGTTTATTTATTCTACCATGCAGCCATGAAACCTGACAGAGCTCAACTTACATCCATATGAAACAGTTTCACAGGAGAAATGTTTGATCCTGTATATTTACTTTTATGAGCTGAAATGAAGTTTTGTTCTATGAACATTAATTAAACGTTAGGACCTCAGCTTTTGCTTTTAAAATAAAGCGAAACAAACATGAACTAAATAAATCACAGAACTTAACAGAAACTACAGCTAGTTCATATCTGGTAAATAAGGACTGGAGTAGTTTGTTAAATTTGTAGATAGTTAATTTTTACGTTAAGTCTGATTCATTTAGTTACGTTTAATCTTGCTAATGTAATCAATCACTTCCGCATAGAAAACTGCAGTTAAAACTCACAAAAACTAAATAAACGATAAATAAATACATAAAACATCCCGCATATGTTATTGTTCTCATCTTGTAGTTTTGTTGTGTATATTAATTGCTATGATAAAAAAAAAATTACAACATTTGTAAACAACTAAACTGTTGAAAAGTTTATTCCTGTCAAGCTAGCTAGCTAAGTCGGTAGCTAAGTTACGTCCGCCCATAATTAGTCTATTTAAAATTGCTTTTATAATTAATATATCATTCAAACAGCAGTATATCAGAATATTCTTAGACATCATGACGAAAAGTTAATTTATCAAACTCAATCACTAACTTTGAGATTTAGCAGCTAGCTCGGTTAGCCAACAGTTTGTTTTGACAGCTACCGTTAGCAGAGTTAAAGTTAGTTGTTAGCGGTTAACAGTCACAGTTTACAGTGTAAACACAGGCAGATAATTTTGATTGTCAGAATGAGGATTTATAAGGATTTATAAGGTTTTATAGTGAATAAATTAGAAATAATGACAGAGAGTTCTCACCGTGACGGTCCACAGACGCCGGAGTGCTGATACTGCTGTGCTGCGTTCAGGGACCACTCGTAAAGTCCCTCCCCAAAGGAAGTCAGAAATGTGACGTGTTACGTTTAAGTGATTTCATCAAAAAATGGAAAAAAAAAATTGAAGTAAGGTTAAGTTACTGGAGATAATTTATGTGTGATATTAATTGGAAAAACCTAACTATTGCCTTACAAATACACAATATCTTATAAAGCCAAGGGTGTAGATTTAGATTCTGCGCTGTTTTATCCTGCAAATTATTTTTTAAAACCAAATATATATAAATATATCGAACTTTTGTAGCCTACATAAACATTATTCTTCTGATTTTTTTTTTTTTTTTTTTTNTTTTTTTTTTTTTTTTTTTGTAGATTTGTTGAACTTGCTTCTCATCTTTTTGGAACAGCTTGTACACGTTTAACCTTAAACAATATAGTTGTATATTTTCATTATGAGAATAATTGTTTTCAGTTCATTGCCATTTTTTAAAAATTATTATTTCATTATTTTAATGGACAAATGTTTCATTTTTTAAAGCCTTTTGAGACATTGCGTGGGATATTGGATTATACAGTAGATATAAACTTGACTGGACATGATAATAACAGAAGCTTTTATTTCTTGTCTTCCTGACTCAGTGAAATCTGGGGTCATGTGGATAAATGGCCACCAGAGGGCGCTAAAGTACAAACTCTGTTGTTGTTTGGGCTTCTGCATTGCTGACAGTATCATTGTATAGATTTTATCACACCTGAGAGTGATTTTAGATGCTGAGTTGCAATGATTTACTCTGACACCATCCTAACAAATACCCCCGCCTTCACTTTGCTGTATTTTTTCTCATTATACTCAGTTTTTTTCAGGCATCTCCACTGATTTTCAGCTAAAGCTTTTAGATTTGTATTGGGTTTGGCATTAGATTGTGATTGTAATGTTGTTTTGCTCCTGTTTTTTCGGTCTTCCAGGAGGAGGACTACTTAATTCACCAAAGATGGAGGCAATAACTACACAATAAGTAAGTACCTGATGGATGATTAGCACTTCTTCATAAGGGATGATGGTGTTTGTTTTGGCCGGAGCAGCAGGATATGCTAGGTGAGGGAAAGGCCAGTCGACCTTCAGTGATAACGCAGCAGGAAATGAGATAATTACAATGCAAAGCACTTCTCTCTCTCTCTCTCTCTCTCTCTCTCTCTCTCTGTCTATCTGTCGTTCACCCATGGCTAACCGGGGGCATGGATGTCAAGGACGATGTGCCGGTTGTCTTGCAGAGATAATCCCATTAAACTCAAGAATTTAATTATAGATTATCTCACACACTCACACACTTTCACACGTGCACATACAGGCATGCAGAAAGACACACAAACATACAAACACTCACACAGATGCACTGGTGTACATGAAAACACACATACAGTTTCAACAAAACACATACATGTGCGACAACACATGCAGAGACATTGTCACACAAATCTCACACATGCAAAGGCATGTATGCACACAGAAACACACGCTGGCTTGTTGTCTTGTCAGTGTGTGTCAGTGTCAGCCTGCAGCCAGAATGAAGGACTTTACAGGCTGTTTTTATGGCAGCAGGGACGCGCAGCAGCACCATCCTGCAGGGAGTAAAGAAACCAAACACGAGAAATCTGCAGCACGGAAACATGACAAACCATTCCAGGAGAAAATTATCATTAGAAAATAAATTTGATTGATATATTAATCCATGGATTGCCCAGAGAAGATAGATTCCTTAATAACTCTGCCTGAATTGGGATATCTGCTGATATAGCCATTTCAATTTCCTTCCATCGAGGATGATGATCTGAATTACACCAACATAATAAAATTCTCAAATGGGCCAAAATATAATAATCCTTTAGGCAAGGAAGCATAACCCTGCCTTTATTTTTTACCAATTGTAGTATCTGATGTCTAATTCTAGGTTTGTTCCCTTACCAAATAAATCTTGAAATTAGTTTATCCCATTCAGAGAATTATTGATCAGATATTTCTAATGGAAGGTTCTGGAATAAGTATAATAGCCTTGGCAATAATACTCATTCTAACTGTTTCAATTCTAGAACCAAAACTCAGAGCAGGAATGAGATTCCATCTATTTATATCATCTTTAACCCTTTGAATCAAAGGGCGGAAATTATTATTATTATTATTATTATTATTATTTTGTTGTTGTTGTTGTTTCTCTTGTGTTTTTTTTTTTTTTNTTTTTTTTTTTTTGTTAATTTTCTTGTACTATATGTTTGAAACCAATAAAAAATAAAATTTAAAATAAGAAACAAAATAAATTCCCATTAACAGCCAGACATCGCTGAGAAGAAAATGGAGAAAAAGGCTTTGATACTTTCTGAGATCTCATGAGCAGAAACTTCCAAACTAAACACGTATGCATGCAAAATCACCGGTATGGTCCTTTAAACAGGCACAGAAGTCATCACCATTTTAATATCAGTGTGTAATCCAGCATTACTGCTAATTTCACGGTTATGATGGCGTCATCAGAGGTCAGAGGTCAAACAGCTTCCAGATGAATTTTCACGTTGGATCAGATGAAAGTCTGAAGGCGAATCAGGGAAAAACCACCAGAATGACCTTTAACCCTTACCATTCTCTGCTTACTTCTGCTTTGTCTTTCAGAGTTGTTGGCTGTCGTGCAGCTCACTTATTCCAATAAATGGAGTAAAGTGCCTTGCTCAAGGGCACCTTGTCTGTCATCGTCAATCAAGAGACGCGAGTTCAAATCCGACCGACAACGTGGCGGCATCAGAAAACAGACTCGTGTTTTATGTTCTACGTTCAGAAAGATGTCTGCCACCGCATCACTTACACACACACACACACACACAGGGCATCATGTCTGAGTGGGGCAGGAAGGATTATGTAACTGAACCCCACTGCACCAAGAGAGAGAGAGAGAGAGAGAGAGAGAGAGAGATAATGACACAGTGTTGAGAGAGAGAATAAAATCTGTCCTCCCTCCTTCTATTTTTACTCCTCCTCTGGGTAAGGAGGTGCTGCACCCCATCTTTATCCCTTCATCCCACTCCTCCATCCATCACTTGCTCTTTAATTAATCCTCTTCTTCTTCTCCTCCTCTTCTTCTTCTTCTTCTTCTCCTCCTCCTCCTCCTCCTCCTCCTCCTTCTGAGTCATCTCCTCATCTCCCCTCCCCCCTCCATCACACATTTTGCCTCCCTCCCTTCTGTTTCCTCTCTCTCTCTCTCTCTCTCTCTTCAGTATTTTCTTGGTCACGCTGAGCAGCAGAACACACAGCAGCAGGTAAAGGAAATCCTCTCCTCTTTTATTCTCTCTCTCCCTCTCTCATCCATTTTCATCCCTTTGTTTTTCTGTCTGTTTTTTCTGTTTTGATTTTGTTTTTCAATATTGATTTTCTGTTAGAAAGATGCAGAACGATGAAGGAATGACAGACGTTGAAGCCTAGGTGTGTGTGTGTGTGTGTGTGCGTGTGTGTGTGTGCGTNTGAAGGAATGACAGACGTTGAAGCCTAGGTGTGTGTGTGTGTGTGTGTGCGTGTGTGTGTGTGCGTGCGTGTGTGTTTTGCATGCATTTTCTGATTTCTTGGAAAATGGCTGCCAAGTGTATTTTTGTGTGTATGAGGAGCAAGAAAAATATAAGTGTGTGTTTTGGCAAGAAAAACACCCTGTGTGTGTGTGTGTGTGTGCGTGTGTGTGAGTGTGTGTGTGTGTGAGTGTGTGCGTGTGTGTGTGTGTGTGTGTGTGTACAGATGGTTGATGACTTGTGATATGACAGGCAGTGGAGTGTGTGTGTATGTGTGTGTGTGTATGAGAGAAAGAGAGAGCGAGCTGGGATATCTGCATCTTTGGCGCTGTGTGTGACGTGTGGGTGGACGTGAAGTGTGTGTGTTGTGTTGTGTGTGTGTGTGTGTGTGTGTGTGTGTGTGAGAGAGAGAGTACCTGTGATAATTATGAGTAAAAGTGATGTGTGTGTGCAAATGTGGACACATTAGTAACATTAACTGTGTGAGACTGCTCCACTTCCTGTGTGTGTGTGTGTGTGTGTGTGTGTGTGTGTGTGTGTGTATGTGTGTGCATGTGTGCATGTGTGTGTGTTCAATCTCTGCCAAACGTGTGATAATCAGTCTTCTGCTCCTCCTCTTCTTCTCATCCCTCTATTTCTCCTCTCTTTTCTCCAGCCAGTCATTTAATTATTTCTCTCTCTCTCTCTCTCTCTATATATATATCTCTCTCTTTCATTCCTCATCACTCTTTTCATCCTCACTCTACATACATGTACATCTTCATCTACTTCTCTCTCTCTCTCTCTCCTTTTCTAGTCTCTACCTTTCCTGTCCTCCTTTCTCTTCCCCTCCTCTCCTCTTTTCCATCTCTCTTCCTCCTCCTCCTTTTCTATTCCTTCTCTTGTCAATTTTTCCTCTCTTCCTCCTCCTCTCAGTCTCTCTCATAATGTAGGAATATCCCTCCCTCCTTGTTTCCTCTCCCTCCCTCTTTTTTTTTTTTTTTTTTTNTTTTTTTTTTTTTTTTTTGATGGTGTTTTCTGCTGAGCACTGCAGTCTCTGGTAGGTGTGGTGCGTTCAGGGTCCTCCCTCTGATGCTGCTGTAGAGCTTACGTAACTCACAGCAGCACAAACACCAGAGAGAGAGAGAGAGAGAGAGAGAGAGATGGAGGGATGGGTGGAGGGATGGAGGTGCAGCTGAATGATGAACTCTCTGAGGTAACAGATGGATGAGAAGAAGTTGGATTTAGCAGCGTTGCGTTACGCTGACAGATTGTATAAATGAAAATCAAATCTTAAACCCAGAAAAACCCAAACTTAACTTAAAGTATGAATATGCAAATTTATATTCAAAATGTGCAAATTTGAATGTGAAAATTATAATTTTACAAAACTTAATGTCACTTTTCAAAGGATATAATACAAAAATTTGACCTTTTAGGAGAGGATATTTTATAAAATCCTTTAATATGTTGCACACACACAAACACACACACACACACACACACACACACACGGAGTAGCTGACAATCATAAAGCAGAATAATTCATATGTATTTTCAGATCACCAAAGCTGCTTCTTCAGGTCTTTGTGTGACTTTGTGCTTTTTATGCTGTAAGAACTTTTTAAAAAGCTCAGAATATTCTGATATTCGTTTATGTATTTATTGGAAGTATAAAACCGGATTCACATGCTAAGCGTCGCTCAGCTTCAATTTGACAGGAAGCGCTCGTTGCTAATGACAACTGAACGGTTACCGTGGAGTGTAAAGACAAGATGTAGCCTAGATGCGATTTTTGCACATTGGTGGTTAAAATCGGACTTCGGTTGCGACTCGGGTAGCGACATGGACATCGCAAAAAACAAAAATGCTCTTCTTATTAGGAGAAGTGAAAAAATGGCGAATGTGTGTGATGAAACCTCACATTTCAGACATATATTAACAATTTACAAAGCTTTTTTTTTTAAGCAGATCCTGATATGATTTTAAAGTTGTGTTGTATCTACAGATTATAAGCTCCTCCTCCATTGTTGTGGCGCTTCTGGTTACGTGATGTACAGCAGCGCTCTGATTGGTTGCTTATTGGAAAGATCAACGTCGGAAAGGTCAAAGGTCATTTAAATGAACTTAGAGCACCACGTCAAAACAGAGAATCTGAGGGTCACGCGGTGCTCAAGGTGGCGTGACGCGATGTTAGGAGTCACCACTCAGCTCCAATACACAATAATAGAACGCCCAGGTCAGTGCAACGCTAACGCTTAGCGTGTGAATCCGGCCTTACCATGTTTTACCTGCATGTGAAATTTTCTTTCTGAATTTTCTTGTCCAATATCAGAATATTTATAATAAACTCTAAGAAACTTCAAAATAATCGGTGGCATACGTGGATTTCTCATTACAGACATCTCACGCTGCGCTTTGCGTTATTTTCACGGTACTTGAAGCGTGGCAGGACGTGAGCATAGATGTCCTCCGATGCGCTTTCAGCTGTGCACACTGAGTGAAAACAGGCCAAACTGTAGATAACCTCTCTTTAAAGCCTCGTCTGGAAAGCCTACTCCACTCTGATTGGCCTGCTGCATCCTCCTCATACTCAGTGGGTGTGTCTAACCAGGTGTGTAGGCAGGTAAAGTCATGTTACATGTTGACATCAGGCTCGTTTGAAATGAACTGCGCCTTGCTCTTCAGATGAGAGCAGGCGGCGGCAGCAGGGGGAGGAGCTAAAAGTCGGACAGTCTGCTACCTGCTGTTCACGGATCACGTGTGAATGATGGCTGAAGATGTCACGTTTGCGTTTTTGGTTTTTGGTTTCTGATGAAATGGAGGAAGATGAGATTCCCCTGCTTGTTCATGAAGATGGACGTTTCTGCCTCTGTGGCTGGAAAAAGTTGCCATCAGCATGTATCCTGTTAACAGAATAAACCTTCAAAATCAGACAAATAAAATCAGAATCTGTGCAGTTCTTTTTTTTATTCTTTCATCATAAATTATACAAAACACTGTAAGAGATACAAACAGCAAGAAAACAACAAACAGAAACTCTCCAATTCAAAAATATGAAAAGTTTCTATAAAACGTCATACTGTTGTGCCAACATCTAAACCAATCAGCTGTTAGATCAGGTGAGAGCCAGACTTTTCCCATCATGCCCTGCGGCTCCAAAGTCTGCAGCCGCCTTGATCTCGGAGGTTATCGCTGCTACATTTGACTGACGTCAGAGCGAATCGGACAGAAGTCTAACCGGCATGCATTGTGCGCTGATCGCCGGTGATCGATTCTGCGCAGGCCTGGCTCATCTCAAACGAGCCTATCATGTTAAAGAAGTAAAGGGCCAATCAGAGAAATTGTTCTGTGGACTTCAGCCTGGCTGCTGCAGTGTAGCTGAGATATAAAATGAATGAATGAATGCCAGAAACTGTACATAAGTCCTGATTTAAAGCTCTAAAATTCTTCCTGAGCTCCACCCTTTGAGGACCTGTTTGGAGACATGCAGCGCTGCAGGCTGCAGTTTCGAAGCAGCGCAGAGGAAGAATAAAAACGTCAAGGAGTCACATCAATCCAGAGACTTTCCTGCGTTCATATTTCTGTACCTGTTTTTGTTTTTTCCCTTCGCTGAGCACCATTTATACATTTCACACGTTTTGCTGACGCTTTTATTTCCAGCAGGCGTAACACCTGAATAAGCATAAATTTGCAGGTCGCTGATGTTGTAATGGAGAATAAATGTGGAGCGTCAGGTTCAGAGCTGCAGAGGACAGAAAGATCCAGATCAATCAGGAGGATCGAACCAGAGACGAGCGCAGAGCGAAGGAGGAAACGCACAGGAGACATCTTTGCTGCTTTAGATTTGTCTTTAGTTTGTCACACAAAAAGCTAAACTGTAAAAATTCTTCATATGAGAAATTATGACTAATAAAAATCTTCCTCAGCAACAAATGAGGCTAAAAACGGCTAAAATTATCACAACTATCCAGTTATTAGGAGGTCCATCCATCATTTCTATTGGCCGGCATCGAGCCCAATTTAGTTCTTGGCAGAGATTAAATCCTTAAAGGACCATACCACCCATTTTGCATGTTTGAGCCTAATATATTAAATTTTCATACTGTCAATCATTTCTCAAAGGATAAAACCGTATCTCAGCTTTCCTGATATTTTGCTAAATCTCTTAATCTTTCAAAATCAAATATTCAAGTGATACACCCACCTTAAAAATCCATGTTTC
>VXCM01003857.1:2096-28080 GCA_014773175.1 Lucifuga dentata
AGTGTATAGTAAGACTGTAGTAAGTGTATAGTAACACTATAGTAAGTGTATAGTAAATATATAGTAAGACTATAGTAAGTGAAGAGTACGTGTATAGTACGACTATAGTAAGTGTATAGTAAGTGTATAGTAAGACTGTAGTAAGTGTATAGTAACACTATAGTAAGTGTATAGTAAATATATAGTAAGTGTATAGTAAGACTATAGTAAGTGTATAGTAAGGCTATAGTAAGTGTATAGTAACACTATAGTAAGTGTATAGTAAGGCTGTAGTAAGTGTATAGTAAGACTTTAGTAAGTGTATAGTAAGAGTATAGTAAGGCTATAGTAAGTGTATAGTAAGACTACAGTAAGTGTATAGTAACACTATAGTAAGTGTATAGTAAATATATAGTAAGACTATAGTAAGTGTATAAAAAGACTATAGTAAGTGTATAGTAAGACTATAGTAAGTGTATAGTAAGACTATAGTAAGTGTATAGTAAGACTATAGTAAGTGTATAGTAAGACTATAGTAAGTGTATAGTAAGGCTATAGTAAGTGTATAGTAAGACTACAGTAAGTGTATAGTAACACTATAGTAAGTGTATAGTAAATATATAGTAAGACTATAGTAAGTGTATAGTAAGGCTATAGGAGGGCTATAGTAAGTATATTAAGATTGTAGTAAGTGTATAGTAAGGCTATAGTAAGACTTTAGTAAGTTATAGTAAGCTGTAGTAAGTGTTTCGTATGACTATAAGTGTATAGTAAGTGTATAATACAACTATAGTAAGTGCATAGTAAGGCTATAGTAAGACTTTAGTAAGTGTTAGTAAGCTGTAGTAAGTGTTTCGTATGACTATAAGTGTATAGTAAGTGTATAGTACGACTATAGTAAGTGTATAGTAAGGCTATAGTAAGTGTATAATACAACTATAGTAAGTGCATAGTAAGGCTATAGTAAGACTTTAGTAAGTGTATAGTAAGACTATAGTAAGTGTATAGTAAGGCTATAGTATGTGTATAGTACGACTATAGTAAGTGTATAGTAAGTCTATAGTAAGTGTATAGTAAGGCTATTGTAAGTGTATAGTAAGGCTATAGTAAGACTATAGTAAGTAAGTGTATAGTAAGGCTATAGTAAGACTATAGTAAGTAAGTGTATAGTAAGACTTTAGTAAGTGTATAGTAAGACTATAGTAAGTGTATAGTAAGGCTATAGGAAGGCTATAGTAAGTGTATAGTAAGACTGTAGTAAGGCTATGGTAAGTGTATAGTAAGTGTACAGTAAGACTTTAGTAAGTGTATAGTAAGTGTATAGTAGGTATATTAAGACTACAGTAAGGCTATAGTAAGACTATAGTAAGTGTATAGTAAGGCTATAGTAAGTGTATAGTGAGACTATAGTAAGTGTATAGTGAGACTATAGTAAGTGTATAGTAAATACATAGTAAGACTATAGTAAGTGTATAGTAAGGCTATAGGAAGGCTATAGTAAGTATATTAAGACTATAGTAAGTGTATAGTAAGACTATAGTAAGTGTATAGTAAGATTTTAGTAAGTGTATAGTGAGACTATAGTAAGTGTATAGTAAGACTATAGTAAGTGTATAGTAAGACTATAGTAAGTGTATAGTAAGACTATAGTAAGTGTATAGTAAGACTATAGTAAGTGTATAGTAAGACTATAGTAAGTGTATAGTAAGACTATAGTAAGTGTATAGTAAGACTATAGTAAGTGTATAGTAAGACTATAGTAAGTGTATAGTAAGACTATAGTAAGTGTATAGTAAGACTATAGTAAGTGTATAGTAAGACTATAGTAAGTGTATAGTAAGACTATAGTAAGTGTATAGTAAGACTATAGTAAGTGTATAGTAAGACTATAGTAAGTGTATAGTAAGACTATAGTAAGTGTATAGTAAGACTATAGTAAGTGTATAGTAAGACTATAGTAAGTGTATAGTAAGACTATAGTAAGTGTATAGTAAGACTATAGTAAGTGTATAGTAAGACTATAGTAAGTGTATAGTAAGACTATAGTAAGTGTATAGTAAGACTATAGTAAGTGTATAGTAAGACTATAGTAAGTGTATAGTAAGACTATAGTAAGTGTATAGTAAGACTATAGTAAGTGTATAGTAAGACTATAGTAAGTGTATAGTAAGACTATAGTAAGTGTATAGTAAGACTATAGTAAGTGTATAGTAAGACTATAGTAAGTGTATAGTAAGACTATAGTAAGTGTATAGTAAGACTATAGTAAGTGTATAGTAAGACTATAGTAAGTGTATAGTAAGACTATAGTAAGTGTATAGTAAGACTATAGTAAGTGTATAGTAAGACTATAGTAAGTGTATAGTAAGACTATAGTAAGTGTATAGTAAGACTATAGTAAGTGTATAGTAAGACTATAGTAAGTGTATAGTAAGACTATAGTAAGTGTATAGTAAGACTATAGTAAGTGTATAGTAAGACTATAGTAAGTGTATAGTAAGACTATAGTAAGTGTATAGTAAGACTATAGTAAGTGTATAGTAAGACTATAGTAAGTGTATAGTAAGACTATAGTAAGTGTATAGTAAGACTATAGTAAGTGTATAGTAAGACTATAGTAAGTGTATAGTAAGACTATAGTAAGTGTATAGTAAGACTATAGTAAGTGTATAGTTAGGCTATAGTAAGTGTATAGTAAGACTATAGTAAGTGTATAGTAAGATTTTAGTAAGTGTATAGTGAGACTATAGTAAATGTATAGTAAGGCTATAGGAAGGCTATAGTAAGTGTATAGTAAAACTATAGTAAGTGTATAGTAAGGCTATATGAAGGCTATAGTAAGTATATTAAGACTGTAGTAAGTGTATAGTAAGACTACAGTAAATTTATAGTAAGTGTATAGTAACACTATAATAAGTGTAGAGTAAGGCCAAGAACAAGAAGTGCATTAAGGTTTTTTTTTTTTAGAAGTTACCTAATTTTAGCAGAATAAAAAGCATGAAGTGAATATATCCACCGTGGAATATAGTCCCAAAAGAAGACCTGCATTTATCAAAAACTTTCAACGACTGTGACTTCATAAGGCTGCGTAATGCATAACTATTAGCACGCGAAACATCGATTTTTAAGGTGGGTGCATTGCTTGAATATTTGATTTTGAAAGAGATTTTACAAAATATCAGGAAAGATACGGTTTTATCCTTTGGGAAATGGTTGTCAGTAACGTAACGTGTACGAAAATTGAATATATTAGGCTCAAACTTGCATGATCGCTAGTATGGTCCTTTAAGAATATGATGAGAAATCCTACTAACAAACCAACCCAATGGACACAAGCCAAAACATAATTTCTCTGCCGGAAACACTATCAGCGACATGCTCCTCTTTGCTCACGTTTCCATTTCATCCCTACGTGAATAAATTTGAAGGGTTGAATATCCACTAAGGATTCATGACTGTAAATGAATCTGGAGTTATTTTAATCTTTGGCTCTTGCTCAGAGTGATGTTGAGCTTGTCAAATCTTCGGAGATGTGAGGATATACAGCTTACTCCTTACACACACTCGCACACTTAGCAGCTCTTTATTTTAATAATTACCTGAACTGCCAACATGCACAGCTGATGTTAAAATAGCTGTTTCCTGTCCTCAGGGCTGGGGTGCAGAATACCACCGTCAAGACGTGACTAGCACCCCCTGCTGGATCGAAGTGCACCTGCACGGGCCCCTGCAGTGGCTGGACAAGGTTCTCACTCAGATGGGTTCCCCGCACAATCCTATTTCCTCTGTGTCATAACATAAACACACACACACACAGATAGATGCAGATTCTGCAGGTTTTCTGTCCTACCTTCCTTCTCGTCATCGCATACAAATGTTCTGGTTCTGAAACGTCTGGTACCTGCAGCTTTGTCATGTCATGCCGCAAAATCTAAACATGTATGATGGAATTTCTTTTAGTTTGCAACCTGTAGTTCCAGTGATCAAGTGTTCCCTCATTTCAAACACGATGATACTGCATTTATTCTCTCTGTGGATGTTATCTGCACTCTCAGATGAAATGGGACATATTTGTAGGTACTGTGTTTAAATGTTATTAGTAGAAGCTGTATTTCCATGTGTTATTTACTAATGTCTGACTTCATGTACTGTTGCTTTTTACTTGTTCCATTAAAGTTGTTTTTTTTCTTTAAGAATCTTTGTGCAATCTTAATTTCCTTACATTTAGGAACAAAACTTCACTTTAACAAACAGCCTAATACATTTCTGCATATTCACAATATTTTTAATCTCGTTTTCACAGCAGAGTACACACCACAAACTCACAGCACAACAGATAGAACGTCTCTGGGTTTAGGAAACACTTTAGCTGAGAACTTTCTACACAAACTCCTCAAATAAACTATTGCTTAATAACTGCAAGTCACGTGACGAGGTCGCACCAAAACTTCATTTTTGCTTCATTAGTAAACAGTCATATTCTGCCATTTGTGCAACAGCTTCAGATCGCCAGGTTTTTTAAAATCTTACGTTTAAATTACTCTGAAAGCACCATTTGTCTGCAGTCAAGCACTGAAGCACTGATTGTCACATGTAACTTTACTCCATGTTGAAAATATTAAAATCACAGTATAAATGGATCATTTATTCACATTTAGGAGCCAATTCTTAGACTGAGAAATATCACATTATTCTTGTTCAAATACAAATAACACACAGTACGTTTACGTGCACGCAATACTCCAGTTATTTGTACTCCAATTAAGGTAGTAATGCGAGTAAGACACATGGACAGAATTAATATGATTCCACTGTTTACCAAATATACATGAAGCATATTTGGTGAACGCACAATTGGAGTATGAGGAGAGGCCGCCCAGGTGACTATAAATGGATTTACAGTCGCATAAGCTAAATCTATTACTCAAAGTAAGTTTATTCCAATTTATTTCAATCTAATGTTGTTTAAAAAATAACACTATTATTTTTATCTGAATGGAAGTTTTAAGTGCAGGTAAACATACTGACAGAAGTCAAAGACTATGTTTGCCCTTTTTTGCCCAAAAAAATGGATGAGACAAGGGGATCATATCAGGCTCATACCTAAATATCCTAGAGAAAAGTGACATAATCCAATGGCTTGATTATTACTGCCACAACGTTCACAGATCCACATGAAGAAAGGAAGAGTAACAGAAAGAGTCGACCTTTAGTGAGACAGAGAAAGAATCCATAATAACCCAAAGTGAAAGGAAACATTTGCTTGTCTTTTTTTTTTTTTAGGAAATTTCATTTCTTAATCAGTGCCAGACAGTATGATTAGATCATTGGCCTGTTTCGAAGAAATCCAAACCTTGTGAGAGATAAAGATCAGTTCAGCCAGTGCATCCACCAGACTCACCGCACTTTAAAAACACCCCATTGTTTTACCTCTTTGGCACGGCGTTGTGCTAGGGAAAACAGTCTGATAACTTTCCATTTATGCAGCAAGTGTCTGTGTTTCTTCAGCGATCCGTCCACACGAGCATCAGCAGCCCTGAAACTGCTGTTGTGACTGGCTGCGGTTCTGTGTGGCCAGAAGCTGCTGCTGCTGCTGCAGGAAGCTGATGACCTCTGGACTCCTGAGCAACGACTGAAGCACACACAAACACAACACACACATTAAAATTAAAGAGCAAAGACAATAATTGCAAATGTTTCTGTAGTTCTTATTTTTGCTTCTTTTTTGTGATATTTAACTGCATGCCAAAATGATGATGATAATGAAAAAAACTGATGGTGTCTTCACTTGTGTCTTCAACTGTAAAAGTAGTTTTTAAATAACTTGGGGTGTGTTGCACAAAGCCAGATTAACTTTAAACCTGGATTAAATGTTGGTATATCTTAAATTCAGTTGAACCAAAAACTTCTCTAAACCTAGATTAAAATCCACTCAGTTACTCCAAACTTGTAAACTCCAATTTAATCTTTAAACTCTGATTAACTTTAAGCCAAATATTGAGGTAACTTAATCTAAAAATCTAAATTTTTGAGGTGATAGAGCAAAATAAACGAGGGAAAATCTGTGACCTAGTTAAGTTTTACGATGATTTTGAACATACGAGATGTCTGGTCTAATACATGTTTAACTGTCAATTTATTCTGATTTGACAGCCAATGAACCAGCTCAAATATGCTGTCAGAGGCTCAAACAGCTGCTCCTGGAGTTATCTTATAGCAGATCGTCTGTCTTTAGCAGAGGTCGCCCTCTGGTGGCAAAAATATGATGCAAGCATGATCTCTTTTCCTCTTGGTCTTGATATGTTTTCCAACAAACCTTTAGCGAAATCATATCCATTTATATTTTAAACCAGACAGATGCATTAAATGATTCTGCTTCCTTCTTCCTGACAGCAAGGTTATCTGTTTTTTGTCCCATTTAAAACCACCAAAACATTCCATCATCTGAATCAACAGATGCGTAAGTAAGAAATTTGAGCCTCTTAGCAATTATCATCAGTTAAATTTGTTAGCAAATCAATCCTTGTTGGTGCAACTCAGCCTTAGATCTTAGAAGCTGCATGTAAAAATAACCTGAGAAAACTGTTCATCCATGTTCAATTTTGCTGCTGAACCACAAAAAAGTAACCGTCAGGCTACGCCATTGCTGATCAGTCTGTCTGGCCATGACTTACCAGTCTCTTCTGGTTGAGGACCTGCTCAATCAGGGACGGTCTGGCGGGTCGATCCCCCACGGCCCCCAGTCGCTGCTTGTTCACAGACACAGGTCGCTCCTCTGGGCTCTCCTGACCAGCACAAAACACAAAACAGATAAAACACATGATGAGGTCTGGGAGTTTTGTTTTTTAAGTGTTAAGTGGACAATTTGTTGGATAAAGCATTAAGGAAAACAAAATTAATTATCCCCTGAAAAATGTCCATGGGATCAGACTAGACTAAATCCTTTGCCAGCAAAACAGCTTGTAAAGGACCATAGCAATGATTTATTTCATTAGTTTTTTATGTAAACAGCATCAACCAATACTGATATCATTATTTAAGAGCAACTAAAATCTGACTGTGCCAATTTTTTTGCACAAACGTAAAACAAAAATAAAATTAACTATTAATTTAATAGTTAATTTAAACTATTAACTAGTTTAAATTGTTAAAACTAACAAGTGCAATACTTAAGTAAGATATTTTACAGTTAAGAACAAAGTTTATTACCAAAGATGACTATAATAGTAAATAAAGATTACTGTAAATTTTGAACAATAAAAGTCATAATATCACTGGAAAACAAATCATTAATTAACGGTATGCTGGTCTCTCTAGATGCGTGTGGATAAGGTTTAGCTATCCAGCTAGTTCAACATTTGACTCTAACTCCAGTAAAGCCTGATGCCGTTTGGAATTTTACTTTATCAAAGTGTGAAACTTCAAAATACAGAGAAACACAAAACAATCAAAATGCAAGAATAATACTAATCAAATAATCATATCACTGGAAGACGTTAGCCGTTATAACGTTAGATTGGAAAAAGAGTGAAAGCTAAAGTTAGCGTTAGCATACTACACAAAACGATTAACTTATATAATGTATTCATCGCTAATAATGGTCTCAAATGTACAGAACAAGTACACATAAAATATACTTACAGACATTGCGTCTAACAAGCTCTTTACAAAGGACAAATGACTAACTAAAATAACTTTTACTTTGTTTTCATCCGTTTTCCGTTCATCTATTCCCGTTTCTACTTCCTACTTTCTGTTTATGCGGAAGTGATGTCGACTACAAAATAAAAGCAAATTAACAATTTTACTGATTTAACCAAATTAATAAACAACAATGTCCAGAACAAATGGTAACATACCAACAACTTGAATTTTAAAATAAGGGTTAAATATGAATAAAAATTGAAGCTTGTAAAACATTCATATTCTGCAGTTTCTTTTGCGTGTCTGCCAACACCACAGACATCGTTATCTGTGATAAGCTAATATCAATATTAGCCTGCTCTACATTAAACTTTTTTTTTCCGTAATCTCAAACATCAAATCAAGTATGACTTATTCTCAATATTCCGGTAGGGTTGTAGTAAAAGTATGTTGAGGTGTTTGCGTGGGGCCATGCTTACCTCCAGCTTTCCACTGGACATGGCCTGGTCGCTCTTCTTCTTCTTGTATTTGTCTTTGTACATCTTGTTGCGGTGTTTCTTACACATCCACGGTTTCCTCTGCTTGGCTACCTGCGTGGTGGTCTCAGTGCATCCGTCGTACGTGCACTGTTTGGGGGCGTTGTCCCCCTCGGAGGTGTCCTCGTCGTTGAGCTCCTCCGGGCTGGCCGCACCGTCTCTGGGATCTGAAGTGTCCAGCATGTCGCTCTCCTCGTCCAGGTCGTCCATGTCGTATGAGGTGTTGTTTTCTGATTCCTGCGGTGTGATCACGTTTCTGCTGTCCACCACGCCGCTTTTATTCACGTAGTACCTCTGCCCGTCCTTAGTGAGCAGCAGCGTGGAGTCTTTGTCTTTGTTCGCCGGGGCTGAACTGTCATCTTCGCTCATGATTGCAGTACAAACAAAAGTAGTACTAGCTAGCTACCTAGCCTGCTGACTAGCGCTTCACTTAAAAAAAAAACAAAAAAACAAGAAGCTACCTTACTTAGCTAATATTCATTGACATTTCCTCGTTCAGGTTCCTCCACAGTGGGATTATATAGTCACGTATTTACTTTGTATATTAAGTCCAGCGTGCTGTAGGAAATATAGCATTCATTAGCTTCTTGCCTAAAGAGCTATCCATGGATTTTATTTGTTACTTCAGCCTGCTGCTTCCGGGGATCTTATTCTTCTTCTTCGCTGCATTCATCCAGTGTTCATATATTACACTGACCTCTAGTGGTCACAATAATAAATACATTCTCTTTACTAGAGGCAACCTTTAAAAAATGTATTCCAATAAACATATTTTTAAAAATCTAACATCTGACTCTATAAATGATTATCGTTCATATCATTAAATTGATTATTTGAATTAACATCTACAATTGTCAGTATGATAAATATATAATAAATTCCTACCAAATAGCTATCCACACATTGAAATTGTTTATTGATTAATTTTTTAAGTTAAAATTTTCCATTTTTGTATTTTATTGATCACTTAGTTGGTGTTCAAATTTCAAACCGTGTTCTTGTCAAAATTTCAGAAATGTGCAAGGATTGTTAATCAGTAAGTTAAAAAAAATATATATCATAATCAACCTAAAGAAATTCTGAAAAATGTCAGCATTATAGGCATTTTTCCAATTAGGAGACTAAGATTTACAGTTTTTCCTTCTTTTTTTTCTAGAAAATGTTAATGATTTATTTGTAGTAGAATCAAGAGTTTTCTTGAAACTAGCTAAAAATTGGGAGGCTTATGAGGCTTAGAAATTTCAACATTTTCAAAACAAAAAATTACCATCCTGTCTAACAAAATGTTTTCAATGCAGCTTTATAGACAGCAAATGAAACCCAAATTCAATGAAAGTATAACTGCAGAATTACTTTAGACTTCAGAGAGGTAAGCTAACAAAAAATATAGAAATCAGTAATAATAACAATAAATAATAAAAATTTTACCAAAGACAGAAAATTTATTTTCAAACACATTTTTATTATCATTACTATTATTAACAGAACAGAGGTACATGTATTGGTATTGCAACAGATTGTAATATGTGGTGCAGCTATGAGAGCGCTTTGGTAAACCACGTGTCTGTGTGCTGAAGAGTGTGACTTTCAACAGCACAATATCTTCATATTGATCAGGTCAATATGGTGGCACATTACTGTACATGTGATGTTAATATGCTAAATACAGAAAATTACAGACAAGTGCGATGGCTGCAAGGAGATCATCTGCAAAAATTGAAATCTCTCTCACTGTGCTAACTTCTCCTCTCTTTTATCTTACATTTTTTTTACCAGAAATCATATCATTGGTTGCTTTTGCAAAGGAAGTGACATCTTCCAAGCATCTGACTAGTAGCAAAGTTGGTAGCCTCTTCCTCGCCTCGAAATTTTTTTTTTTTTTTTTTNATTTTTTTTTTTTTTTTTTGCTGATTGATAAACATGTATGAATAGCTGATTCGTTTGCAGTTTTCCTTGAATTACAACTAGTAAAGAAATATATTGTGAACTATCAAAATAAATCAAATTATATTATTTACATAAAATACAAACAACAGTTCATCATTAAACTGTTTTTGTAGGAATAGGCTACTGTAACTTTGTCATGCTTTCATCTGAATAAATGAAGGTATGAGTGAGGTTGCAGATAGACACGTACAGAGCTGACACAAATACTTTTACTATAATTCTTGCTGGTTTTCTGCTGTCAAAACTGACTTTCTCTCAGATATTTTTGATAGCAGCTATACTTCAGAGGCATTATTCACAGAGTATCTTTTCATTCAAACAAGAGTCCTCCTAAATGGCACTAAAGAGCTGTTCATAAATCAACTTATACTGGAATGAGAGAACTCCTAACCTAACAGACAGGGCAGAGCTGAGTCTGTGCTACAAATGATGCCACACTTAGTGAAATAGCTTAGTTAACAGGGGATTAGTCTGTGCTGCTGAATTCATCATGAAAACAAAACAGCAGGAGGCACAATGTTGATATATTCACTATTAAATTATTTCCTTTTCAGTATAACTACAGTTTATGTGGACATAACTTCTGCAGGGAGAGAAACCGTCCTACACCAACACACACCAGCTGGAAGTACAGCCGGTATCTTCCATCAGCACACTATATTTCTGTGTTGATGGAAGATGATGAAATATTGTTCATGTTTTAATGAGATTTACAATTTTTTTGCTATTTGCAACTGTTTTACATATAGAAGTTGGAGCATCCCCTATGCCAGGAAGTACAACCATGGATAAAGACAGCTTTCATTTTTTTCTAGCTGGTATAAATATAGAGGACTGGTTCTCAAACTGTCACCACTAGTGGTACTTAAAGGACCATACCATCCATTTTGCATGTTTGAGCCTAATATATTCAATTTTCACAAACGTAACATTACCGACAATCATTTCCCAAACCATACTACTGGAACGGTGAATTAAAACATTTTTTTTCCTACCTTCCAGACCGCCATTTAATTCCGGTACGCTATTAAAATCAACTTGTTGATACTTGAAACATTCTTGGGATAGGTAATCCATCATCACCAACAACACATATTCACTTTTTTTTCAAAGTTTCGTAATTTAGCATTTAAGTGCAATAAAAAGTGCAGAGTAAATGTATGTCTCCACCGGGGAATATAGACCCAAAAGAAGACCTGCGTTTATCGAAAAATTTAAACGACCTTGACTTGATAAGGCTGCATAACTAGCAGGCGTAACATCAATTTTTAATGTGGATGTATCGCTTGAATATTTGATTTTGAAAGATTAAGAGATTTTGTGAAATATCAGGAAAGCTGAAATACAGTTTTATCATTTATGGTTGTCAGTAATGTAACATGAAATTGAATATATTAGGCTCAAACATGCAAAACAGCCAGTGTGGTCCTTTAACGCTTCCTGCCTGGTGATACATCCAGTGGGCGTGGAAATTTCTGCAGTGACTCAAACAATTTAAATCTATGGTGACTTCAGTTAATATGGCTGTTAAGAAATAGCCCAGCTCACTATGTACTTATGATCAATATGGGTGGCAGTAACTTTTCACGCTTAGTTTTAGTACAGCAAACGTGCATGCATGAGATATTATGGGATTTTTCTGAGAATTGGTGGCTTGTTGATGAGATGTTACTTTGATGTTTTGCTTTAATCAAGTTTCAAGACCACTGAAAATATGAAACATAAGATGATGTAGCATCTATAAAGAGCTTATATAGTTTGAAGTAATGTGTAATTTTACCCACAGATCAATATGCCACATAAGCTACTCTCATCACAATAGATATACATGTAAAAATGACAATGTCATTAAGTCGTTTGGAGAGTTGATAAGTGCCATAACTGTGATCAGTTCTTAAGGTCAGAGGTTAGCAGCAAACTTAACGTTTATAGGTAATGGCTAGTTTTGGATGTAGCTAACGGTTGGCTTCAGGTCTAGCTACCAGTTGTCTTCAAATGCAGCTAACAGTTCACTTAGGACGTAGCTAACGATTAGCTACAAACATAGGGATGTAGCTAATGTTAGCTACATACAAAACTAATGGCACTTCTTGGTGACATACGTTGGTCTTGGTTTACTGTCATCTCTCTGCTCCTTGTACTGAGCAAGCCAGCAAATTTTGACACATCTAAAATTTTTAGGACTGTTATTAGTAAATTAGAATCAGTTCTTAAGATGTTTTGTGAATAAGACCCCTGGAGCAGTACTAAGTGCACAATGCAGCCCTCAAGGTTTTATGTGTGTGCACGACCATCAAAAACATCAAATAATATGATATCAATTATTCTGAAATGCAGGGAAAAAAAAAAGATTAAAATGTTGAATTTGCTACACAAGCACTCGAATGCTGCCATTTTGTATATCCACTGTGGTCATATCATGAATGTACCAGTTAGCGAAATTACAAGGAGCAATCAAACGCACCATAATTGTCTTAATAGCATTCTGTGAAAAATGTAAACTGTAACGCTTGTCGGGCGTTACAGGAAGGCAACGCCAATGCTGTGTTGAGTACAGAAGTTCTATTTTCTTTCATCGTTGTTCTTTCTGTGTTTTTTGTTTCCAGGTACTTGTTGTTGCTGTTTTGTAATAAATGACTTCCTCTACTTATCTTTCATTTTCTCACCATTTTTTTCATTACACTGCTCATCACATCTACAGTGACCTACTGCAAAATTAGCTCTACAGCTACACACTTTTCCATTGTTTTTCCACCAGTCTTTTAGGATAAGTCAACAAAAACATATCCTTTATGAAAAAAGAGAAAGACATATTAAAAATGTATTGAATAAGGAATAAATAAGGTTCAATAAAACGTGAACATCAGTCCATATTCTCATATTGCCTCGTGGAGCTGCTCCACCGTAAAGAAGTTTCCATGTTGAGCCTGGATCATCACCAAAGGGTGGACAGTTCTGTCACCCTTTTCTAGCTCCTTGAGCTCTGTAAAATCTGCTCAGATGAGAGGATGGTAAAATAAAGTAAAAGTCCATTCGCCTCATTCCACATTTGCCTTCTTCCTCATGATCCCTGTAACTTGTTGCCTCTGGAGTGTCTTGTCCTCTTCTTTCTCAAACCACCAGTTAGTCGATCTCTCCTCCAGGTTTGGAAAGATGAATTCAGGGGAGCAGAAAGTTCTCTCTGTTTTTTTCCTCCCTGTTCACCTTCACCCCTGAACGGGAGAGTGTTATTGACGTCTCCTCTTCCTCCTCCTCCGTATAGAGGGAGGAGCTGGACGAGGACGACTCCATCCAAAACTCCCTCCGCCGCCTCCCCCCTTTCCCTCCACCTTCTCTCTAGAAGGGTGAGTTGGGGGAGCGGATGGAGCTGGCTGAGCTGATGGAGATGCTTTCAGAGTCAGAGGGGAGGCTGGGGCTCGGAGAGGCGGCGGGGCAAGTGTCAGGGGTCAGCGAGGGAGGGGCCATGGGCAGGCCAGGGAGGCAACTGGGTGGCTCCACCCTCAGTGTTTCTGTTGTTGATGTCGTTGTTGTTGTTGTTGTCACTGTCGGCATCAGCAGCAAAGGCAACGGCTTCACATCCGGGTGGCGTCCTCGTCTGAGAACCTGCCCCTCCTTATCAAGAGGGGTGGCCTGGAAAACATTAGAAACGTCATCGTTACATCCAGTTACAGAGTGTGATACAGTATAGAGGACCTACAGAGCCTTTCACATGATTATTAATTCATTTTTAATCAACGTTTGATAATCATGAGAGGAAAGAAAATGTAAGAATTAGATCAAATTGGGAATATGGAGAAAAAAAAACTCATCCTGAAAAAAACTGCATTTGTGAAATTTACTTGTACGTCATAATTTCCTTTTCTTATGATACTTATTTTTAAGTATAGATATCAGTTTTTGTCAAATTGATTTATTACAACTTTTTTTTTTATTGGTAATATATTTTACATGGATTTAATTACCTGTTTTATTATGTCATGTCCAAAACATAAATTTTGGTATTCATTTATTCTAATCTGAGTAACAAATCATTACTTAATGAAATGAGATATTCATTATTTTATCCAAGCCCGTTATTAATTCCATTTTGTCGTCCAATTACTGTAAGTATCCATCCATGAATTGCTTTACTGATATTTCTAAAGCTCTCTAGGTCCTGCATATGTTAATGGGTAAAGACACAGCAGTTATGTAAAGGGAACTGAAGCTCTGATTCGTCGAGGCAGACATGTTGCATCAAGCAAAAAGAGCAAACACTGACATTTATGGCAACAAGCAAGGGAGCAAAATTATTCCATTCACAAAAAAAAGTCTTCACATGGTTAGGGAAGAAACTGATTTCAAAGGAATTTTTCAGGAGATGCATTCACATTGGGAATTTTCACATGGTCACTAACATCTCACACAACTTCCCAATTTCCACTTGGAAATCCAAGAAACACTGAAACACAAAGACACAACGAAGGTGGTGAGGCTTTAACACAAGACAGGGACGACGATGCAGGTGTAAAATCTGCATGTTCACTGTGAGCGAGGGACGAACAAGCAGAAAAAGCATAAAGCCAAACAGAGCCGAGGACACGGAGGAGGACGACACACTTCAGGGATCACATGAAGCCGTCAAAGTGCACAGCAGCATCCAGTCAGCAGGGAGGGGAAACGTCACATCCAGAAATTTCCCATTCGTTTGCTTTGTAACCATCGAACCAGTTGCGTCTCTATGGAAACCTGGCGTACCTTATCCAGTACATGGCCGGGTGCTGGTAGAAATCCAACGACCCAGATCTCTGCATAGAAAAGCTGTCATCGAGCTGAACACAAAGAGAAACCAGCAAAATCAATCTACAAACCAAAGCATCATTTAACACCACTGCAGCCATCTTTACCTGTCTTTAAATGTAGTGGAGTAGATAAACACAGTGGAGATACTCAAGCAAATATACTAAGTTACTTTTGATCCCTGATCTTATGAGACAAAACAAGTGAAAATAAAACGAAATGAGCTCCTTGATTTGATGGATAGATCAGAAATCTATAAAGTTGTAGTGCCAAACAACAGTTTCAGGTGAACCAAACAATCTGTAAGCTAAAGGTCGGACCAGGTGGTTTATGGGTAATGTGGTGACTTACAGAGATGACCGACACGCCGGCTGTGGTGTCGTTGGCCTTGGGACTTGTGTTGAAGTGCTTCTTTATCTTTCCTGCTACTGACAACTGGTGATCGTTCTCGCATAGACCCTCATCCTGTATGGAGGGGAGGGGAGGGAGACTGAGTATGTTAAATTGANGGTCATACTGAAAGCCTGACTGGGATCTGTTAACACATTAATACTCACAGTGACCCACGGGTGATCCAGGACTTGGAGAGCTGTGTATCTTTGATCCACTTCCACTGCCAGCATGGACCTGATCAGCTCCTACAGCACAACACAAACATCATTCATTATTGATTATTTCTTTAATTTAAAGAAACTGGCACCATCAGTTGATTGGATTTAATTCAGACACACACCACATGTACTTTACCTGAATATTTCTAATTTAGGTCAACTTTGTACTTCTATGTGTTACTTTACAGATTAAGACTTGAAATTTAACATTAAAAACTGATTAAATATTGCTCTTGTCTGAAAAAAAAAACATTGTATCCCTCTGTTTTAGATGAATAAACTTGTTAAAATTATTTCGTATAAAAGTTGTAATTCTTCCATTGTAAACTCTACATTTATTCAAATTAATACTTTAATTATTGATACTTGTATATATTTTACTGCTAATACTTTCATTGAAGTACATTTAACTGTATTAAAATGCTAAAATTAACTATTAATTAACTTCAACTAACAATGCATGTAGTTCACTATGAGGGATTTTTATCTTAAGCATGTTTCAAGTCTGTACAAATTAATTTTATAGCATACATCACTGAACTGAAACCACTGGCTGCTGCCTGGAAGGTAGGAAAAAGAATTTGAAAATGTATTGCTCAAGTAATAGACTTTGGGAACTGTTGGCAATAATGTAACATGTGTGCAGGTTGTGTTTATTGGGCTCAAATCATGCAAAAACACCAGGATGGTCCTTTAAGGATTGTAGTATTTCTTCCACAACTGACACACACACACACACACACACACACACATACGGAGACACANACACACACACACACACACACACACACACACACACACACATACGGAGACACAGATGACTTATTATAGATGTTCACCTTGGCTGTATCTGATACGTTGTCCCAGTATGGAAGAGGAAACTCCAGCTGACCCATTAGTATCTGATCAAAAAGCACTTCCTGGTCATCTGTGCTCCTGTAACAAAACATTCCCATTTAATGCAAACTGACCAAACAGAAACAGAAAAACTGAATAACTGAAGATGCATTATTATTTCTGACCATAAAGCGGACTCAAACATCATCGTCTGTGGCTCTGGTTTTATAGTGACCACCAAAGCTGAATTTCACTTAATGCAGCAGGCAGTGAGACGACAGAGGCTACTGCTGTGTTCTGACTCTAACTTACCCTCTGAAGGGAGGGAAACCACACAAGAGGATGTAGGTGATTACTCCAGCTGCCCAGATATCCACCTTAAGGCCATACCTGCACCAAGACAGAAAGAAGACAAGAAGAGACCGATGTCAGAACAAAAGTAGGCATGACAGATAAATTGGCTAGAAAATTAATAAATACTTAATACTTAATGTATAATTGCTGATTTATCCATTAAACCTTGTAATGCTTATCTTATTCACTTACCCTGTTTCGGAGATGATTTCAGGTGCTACATAAGTTGGGGTCCCACAGACAGTGTGCAGGGGTCCGTCCACTACAGTCGCCAAACCAAAGTCTCCTAGCTTGAGGCTTTTGCTGCCGTCTGCATGCTCATACACCTGAGGACAGGAAGAAAAATATTAAATCTCACCTTGGACCCCAAAAAAGTTTAGGCCGGCTCTGAAAATTCTTCGTAAATGTTAACACAAATGCAGGATTATTGCATTTGATTGCGTATTGATAGGTGTTGATGTCCACTTCCTGTATGTGTTCATGTTAAATTTTTATGTTGTGGCTCTAAATTGTAACGCCATACATCGTTAAAATAAAAAGCCATGGGATAAGAGCAGAACAGTGTATTTATCCTTAGCATTACAGTAAGACAATCTGTCTGAGGCAAGATTAAACTGCATATATATTAAAAAAAAAAAAAAAAAAAAAAAANGGGGGGAAAAAAGGGGAAGGGGGAAAAAGGGAGAAAAAAGAAAAAAGGAAGAAAGGGAAAAAAAAGAAAAATAAGAAAAAAGGAAAAAAGAAAAGAAAAAAGAGAAAAAGAAGAAAAAGCAGTAAAACAAAAAGTAAGTGAGACAGTTGCAAAGCAGAGAGTGAAACAGCATAGGTGGAAGGAGGCTGAAGTNCCACCCATCCCAGGTCAGCAGGTGTGCCAAACAGAAAATGAAGAACAGAGTGGGAGGAAGAGGATGAGAAGACAGTGAAGAGGCTGACAGCGGGGTGAAGGAAGGAACAAATGGGGGAGGCTGGAGAAGGAGTGAGGAGGAGGAGGTGTGAGGGCAGCAGAGATGAATCATCGCTCTCCTCCGGCGTGAGACTTTTAGAGTGATATTACTTCATCGTTCATTCAGAAAGAGGCTCAGACCCACCAGCAGGTTCTCTGGCTTGATGTCTCTGTGGACGATGTTGAGGCTGTGGAGGTATTTGATGGCGTTGGCCAGATTATAGAGCATTCCGCTGGCGTCTCTCTCCGTGTACCTGTTGGCTGAGGTGATGGCATCGAACAGATCTCCCCCCTGTGGACGGATCACAGTGGGGCTCAATACAAGTGACCGCAGGAGTTTGTTGGCATTTCACACACAGCCTGAATGTTAGTTACATTATTGATTGAGCCATTGATTAGTTTTTTGCTGGATAAAATGTCTCTCATGGGTTCCCAGTTTGTGTTGTCTGAAAAACTTGAAAAAAAAAATTTAAAGTAGCCAATTTACAATCTAAAAAAGGAAAAATACAAATATGAAACAATGGAAAATTAATATTTGACAGTTTTACTCAATAAATGGCTAAAACAATGTATTTTTATGTGTTTCATGCAGTTTTATATATATACATGAATATTAGCAAAGTAGTGGTATATATTTTAAATCTATAGTATTATTTCTGTTTCTGTGTTTTTATATTCAAAGTTCTTGGGAGCTCTTGCTTTTAAAAAAAAATCATTTAGACATTCATATTTTATTATTTCTTTTATGTTGGTTGTTTCTACAGTTAAATCAATAAATTTATGCGGAATTTGACCTTGAATTTGACTCACTGTTTGCTGCTAAAAAGTTTTTATTCTTCTCAGCAGCAATAAATGACTGGATGTCCTCATTTCTCACTTTAGATCAAACAATTCTTGATTATTTCTGTTTCTGATGTTTCCCTTTCATTTTTTTTAATTTTTCTATTTTAATTTACCCTTTCTCCCATTACCAACTTTTTTCTCTCGATCACATTTTAGGTTTTCTCTCTCTCTCTCTCTCTCTCTCTCTCTCTCTCTCTCTCTCTCTCTCTCTCTGAGTGTACTAAGTAGAGCACATTCTTAAAATAGAGCTGTATCCTGCACAGACTCAGACAGACTGTCAGACTCCGGCCTGCACAGCAACCGTTATTAAAATATAAAAGCTGTCAAATGTCACAACTCAACCACTAACCGATGCATATGCACCCAAGCACGACTCTCTCTCTCTCTCTCTCTCTCTCTCTCTCTCTCTCCCCCTCCTTCAGTCTCTTTCCACCTCATTCATTCACAGCTGCAGTCTCTCCATCCTGCTACTTTTGACACACTCACACGTACACACTATTCTCTCTCAGATTGCCTCTCATCTATATTCCGTAGTACTCTACACCACAACACTAACAGATGGAACACACTCCTGGCTCCTGAATTATGCACAAACATTTCTTGACTCAGAGACAGAGAGAGAATGAAGAATGTGAACACACGAGCGCTCTGGGCTGCAGACCGATTCTCCATCCACATAATGTGACTGGTTGGAATTCATCACTGGCTTCTTCTCTGACTCTGTCACAGTTTCCGCCCCCTGCTGCTCTCCCTCGCCCTCAAATTGGAGATAATGATCACTAGCTTACTTTAGCAGGACACACAGCAGGAGAGATGCAAACATACACAGACTTAATTATACAGGCACCTCTAAAGTCATTTAGAGGGAAAGGGTGACTTGAAAGTTTCTGTTTGATTGGTGTTTATTGTTAGTGGTAGATGGTTATCATAGCACCAACTTCAGGACAATTGTGCAAAAATATAAAAAATAAAAAATTGTGTGCATAATTTTCGATGCAAAGTTTGGTGTAATTGTTGTCAGAAGAATATGTGGAAAGATTTTTCTATTTAATGTGTATGGAAATTTCTTGCTGTGTAATTTTAATTTATATTTTCTATTTTGAAGTCTGAAAATTTAATTTAAAAATTACAAAAAAATATTAAAATTATTTGGAATTGATCACAAAATCAGGATCAGGGAAGCTAATTGTCTAAAAACAAAAAGCTCTCAAATCAATTTTTCTAGAAAAATCTTCATTTTAGAAAAAAGCCCAATCTAAAAAAACACCCAAGTCTATAATAAATTATAAAAAGTTGTCAGTTTCATTACTTAATTCTAGAAGGTTCTAAAAATAAATAAATAAATAATTGTCGCAAGAATGACTCCAGATTACGCATGCTCAGTTGCCCATTTTTTACAATGTGAAGTCACCAGAAAAAAAAAAAAAAAAANAAAAAAAAAAAAAAAAAATCTAATAAATTTGCCTTAAGTTAAAATTTCAAGATAAATGGACAAAAAAAAATCCCACAATTTATTTACCACATTTCCTCATAAATTATATAAATATTGTTTTAGATATAACACCCCATCACTAGTTTTCTTCATGTTTGAGATGGCATCAGACTTTTGTGCAAAGAAAGAAAGAAAGAAAGAAAGAAAGAAAGAACACACCTTGACGAGCTCCATGACCAGGTACAATTCGTTGTACGTGTCGACCTCCTCTATGAGCAGCACGATGTTTGGGTGTTTGACTCTGCGGAGGATAGCCACCTCGTTCTGGATCATGTGCTCCTGAAACAAACAAATAAACTTTGTTCAATTTAGAAATTCTCAAAACTAAAATACACACAATTAAACATGAACAGAGTAAAATTAAGAAATCCTTTTTAAACAGAATAATTCAACAAAATCAAAATATAAAAACACTATAATACAGATAATTAAAGGGGACTTCTTATGAAGACTTCTATTATTTTCATTTAAGGGTCTATTTAAAAACTTTTAAACCTTTGCAATGCTTTAACGTGCAAAAAAGCCTCATAAAGATCCACTTCTACTCTCCCTTGCTGCAGCACCACTGTGCACACTGAGTGAAAACGGACTGATTTAGCAACTCTCTCTTGAAGGCACCCAACAAAATAGGCAAACATGGCCTCATACTTGGTGGACGTGTCGAGCCAGGTGTGTCGGCAGGTAAATTCATATCACATGTTGATGTAAACATGTTACAGAACTAAAGGACCAATCAAAAATGAATCTTTCAGGACAGGTTTGGACCTTACAGAATGCATTTCTATCTGCATCAACCTCAAGTTTTGCCATTTTGACAAAGTTCAACACAAAGTATTATATTACACTATAAAGGAAGGGAAAACCACAAAAATGTAATATGTCCTTTTTAAAATAGTTAATTTACTTGACTAGTTTTATTCCTTTAGAACATTCAAGTCAAACGGATACTGTTACTGAGTTATAGTTTATAGTCCTGCAGATTTTGTTTACCTTGCCCCTGCATTTGCCCTTGTTGATGATCTTCAGAGCGTACTCCCGTCCCGTGGAATGCTCCACACATTCCCGCACCACAGCAAAGTTTCCGTCCCCTAACATGCGTCCCACCTTGTATCGGTCTGAGATGTAGGTCGGCACAGCAGGAACCTCATCAACTGGAGCCTCAGCTGCAGGGAGGAAACACCAGAGGAAAGCGGATTTTTGTTTTATAAAAGTACGGATCAACAGAGCACTGAAAATAGAAGTAAAGTTATTCATTCATCGATTTTAAAAGGTAGCCTATATCTATATCTAAATCAAAGTTACCAATTTAACAATTTGTTTACACCTATGTTTGCAAAAAATGATCAATCTAAATAAACTTTCAGCAACATCAGAAACCATAATAATTTATGTTTAGCAGAGGTGAGTAGTAACGCGTTTACTCTGTTACATTTACTTAAGTAACTTTTATCACAAAATTGTACTTTTCTGAGTAGTTTTATTGCTGGATACTTTTAACTCATACTTGAGTATATTTATGAAGAAAAAATGTACTTTTACTCTGTTACATTTGGTCGCACTCTTTGCGTTACTTTTGATTTCACCCATTTGAATTCAGTCTCATTGTCAGACACTACACTGTCTGTTTCAGCTCTGATGTAGCCACGCCCCCACCCTCCATTTCTGTAGTTTCACCCAGAGCAGAACAGTCACGGCGGAATCAACAGCAGGAGGTTTAGAAGAGGCACATCCCTGGCCACACATGCAAACACTGTTTTCTTTTCAGCCTACCAAAACCAGCAGCTACAGAATATGTTGCATCTTTGTCTCACTAAAAATGTGACATTTCAACTTCTAAGAATCAACATGGAACTTGAGGAAACATGTGGCAGTAAGCTGCAATGCTAGCTACTAGCTGCTGCTGCTAATGCTAACTCAAGTTTTCCTGTTCTATTTAGAATAAATTCATGAAGCTAACCTAGCTAACTGTTTTAACTAGCTGCTGCTGCTAATGCTAACTCACATTTTCCTGTTCTATTTAAAGTAAATTCATGAAGCTAACCTAGTTAACTGTCTCAACTAGTTTCTGCTGCTAATGCTAACTCAAGTTTTCCCATTCTATTGTGAGTAAATTCATGAAGCTAACCTAGCTAACTGTCTTAACTAGCTGCTAATGCTAACTCAAATTTTCCTGTTCTGTTTTGAGTAAATTCATGAAGCTAACCTAGCTAACTGTCCTGGGGCCAGGCCAGAATTGTCATGATTTGTTATGTTGTAAATATTTGATTTATTACTGTCTACTGTTTCTTTATATGATATGGTTTGGATTGTATTAGAAGGTACATATGGCTGCGTTGCATTTTTTTTCCCCTCAGACGAGCACTTTATAGCTTGTTGATTATTCAAAACAATAAGCTTGATCAAATTTACTCACTACTCAAGTAACTTTTACTTTCTTACTCTCACTAAAGTAATTATTTTGGTGAGTACTCTTACTTATACTTGAGTCACTATTATCATGAAGTAACAATACTTTTACTTGAGTACAGTTTCTGGCTATACTCTACCCACCTTTGATATTTAGTGTATAGTGTTAACCGTTTCCAATCCTTTGTTTTGATTTTTGCTGATAGGGCAACCATTTCATTTTCATTTCATTTAGATTATATATTGTAGCTTTAAGTAAAACTCAACACATATTGAAATAACAATCTGGATATTTATCTTGCTCAAATGACAAGCTCACAGTTTTTCACCTTTTACATTCACCACTTGATTGTTGTTGGTGTTAGATTTAGAAAACAGAAGGAAAAACCAGAAGAGAGGAAAGGTGAGAAAACAAGATGCCAAGATGAGGAGAAGACATGCAAATCAGCAGAGCAACAGCAGAGACGGGTGAGAAAGAGACGTACAACAAAGGTCATGACTGTGATTCAGACACACATGATATTTGCAAGTACACTGCCCTCACTCGCTGACGGACAGATGGGACTTTGTGGTAACATTCATTCATTTTCCTCACCTTCAGTAACAACTCCGTTTCCATCTTCCACTGAGTTAGACACTTTAACGGAAGACAGAGAAGCTGACGAACCCTGGGATCCCTAAGAGAGAGATGGATAAATAGGTGATTATTTCATCTTTATTGTTTTATTATCTAAATTTTTTTTTCTTGCGCATCTTTTCATGTCATAATTTCATCATGTGTGTTTTGTTGTGTATCCCAGTAGAATATGTACTCCTTGACAAGTAAAAGTCCTGCAGTCAAATCTGTACTTAAATAATAGAAAATAATTTTTAGCAGTAAAATGTACTCAAGTATCCAAAGTAAAAGTACTCACTGACTACTCCTGAAGATGCATTAATCAACATGAGTCAAAAATGGCAGATTGATGGAGACAGTGTGAAGACAACCTCATATCTCCAAATTTGGACCATTTGGAGGGAAATAATGAAAATTATAGAATGAAATGAATTAAAGCTGCAAAATTGGAAATAGAATGTTTATTTAAAAAAAAAAAAACTTGTTGGGGATTTTCAAACCTTTATATTGTTTGAAGAATTGTTTTGCCTCTTTACACTAAATTTGACCTCTTTTTCTTTCTTAAGATAATGTCTAATAATTATTTTCTTTTAGTTTAGTTTAGTTTTGTATCATGTTAAAAGCCTTTATCTGCAAATGAACTCCATTTCAGCTGCAGTAGCAGTGGAATAAAGGTTAAATTTCTCTCTGAAATGTGAAATTGGAGATGTAAATAATTAAGTAAATGTGCCTCAGTTATCTATAGTTAATAATAGTTATTTTACTTCTCTAGTGTACTTTGTATTCAGGAGAGGCAGACTGATGTATTTAGGCCAGTGAGCTGAATATAAACAGAAGAGTTCATTTAAATCATTTCTTAACACTCACAGAACTTTTAAGTTTTTCTCATCTAATTGCCTTTACTTGTCACTTACGCATTTAGTAAAACAGCCAACAGCTTTGGCAACATTAATAACAACAAATGAAATCTGTCTTTCATACGTTTGGGAAGCAGGGGGTCATTAAGGCGGAGGGAGGCTGCAGCGTCTGCATCTATCTAAAGACAAAAACTCATTACACTCTGCACCTCCTAACCTCTGTCTGGTTGTCATGGAAGCAGAGATGGGGAGTGACGATCCAGCAGGACTGTAAATGAGAATCTGTCTCATCATCTCTCTGCTCCTGTCCTCCTTGTTCTGAACAAATGATGGCTTCAACTACTTTAAATCCATTTTTAGTAAAACCGAAAGAATACGCTGATCTGTCAATTAAAAGTTTGGCTGATTACTGATGTTTCGATGAGTCAAAAATTCTGAAATATTTCCTGATTGCAGCTTTTCAAATGTGAAGATTTACTCCTGTTTCCTGTTTTGCATGAGTGATAATCCACCTTTGGAGTTTTCTGACATCACTTTAGTTTCTGTTACTGCACTTTTACATGTTTTATAGACTGAATAATCAATTGACACTTTATAGAATATATAGTGCCCATATCTTTCCTCACTTTCCCTTTGCCTCCTCTCTCTTTTTCTCTTCCCTCTTCTCAAATCCTGCACTCCTGCTTTGCCTCTAGTCCTGAAGACACAGATTTGAGGGATCTTTGGGATTTTAGGGTTTCCAGCACATAAATCATAAATCACCAGTAATGGTAAGAGGACCTGCCATCATGCTTTCTATAAAATAGAACTGCAGCTCCTGGCATTCTTGGAAGTTCATTAAAGACAAAACTATTGAGCGAACACAAAACAGATTTGAGCGCTAATCAATGCAAGATAAAATCTGACAGCACAAGCACAGATTGGTACGTTTTGAGAGGAGCGAGGACAGAATTGTAATCAATGTTTGGGGCACAGCAGGAACTCAGCGAACAGTGGGGGATGTTTTTGCTCACTCGTCAGTTTTAGCAGTTTTATATCCTTGGAATGCAAACTGAAACCAAGAGCACAAAAGAAAAATTACGAAATAAATGTGGGTCTAACCTCTGGACTGATTTTTTTTTTTTTTTTTTTTTTTTTTACATTTAGTGCGCATGTCAACATGCAAAATGTGGATTGGTGCTAAGACATCAGATAAACGGAAATAAATTCCTATGCACTCAATCAAATTCTCGAAACTTTCAGAGACCGTAACCCTAACCCAACTCGATTGTGCTATAGAGAGCTGTGGAACAAAAAGGACCCTGGGAACATAGGAATGACCCCCTCATAGCAGTACTTGCACTCGGCTGTGTTGTTGTGTAGTTAGTATGAAATAGCCTGGAGAGTCTGAAAAGACCATGCTTAATAATAACTCAGCTCCGAAAACTATGGATAGATCAGATTTACCATGGTAAATCAACATAAATCTATGGTCAGATTTATGTCAAAATTGTCTGTCAACTACAATTAATGCTAGATACAGACACATCCACTATAATTTTCTTCATCAACTCTATATTACACCATTAAAGCATCATAAAATTAAACCTGAGATGTCCAAGATGTGTTTTAGATGTAGCATACAGGAAACCTCTTTTTTATATTGTATTTGGTCACTTATGAAAGTCAGATCTTTTTGGCACAATGTATGTGATACCTTGACCAAAATTATTAGGGTTTCTTTTCCACCAGACCCAGAATTTTGTTTGTTTAGTATATGTCACATCTGTTAAACCTTTTTTTTTTTTTTAAAGAATTGCCAAATTAAATTCACAATTAGCTTTGTGTATCGCCAGAAGTTGGAAGAAGCTCACTTCCCCCGTCTTAATTGCTGGATGGTTAGATGAAATGAACTCCTGTGCGCCAAAGGAAAAATAACTTACTGCTTGAAGAAGGTTATGCACTTTTTTTTTTTTTTTTTANTTTTTTTTTTTTTTTTTAAAGATATGGCAGCCCTATTTGGATTAAATTGATGTACACCAATACAAATAAGTTGAAATTATGTAATTTATTTAGAGTGGATCGTAATCTCTGAGATTCTAGATATGTTGACATTTATAATGTATTATAATGTTTTTGGTTTTTTTGGGCGGGGGGGGGG